>JABWPP010000050.1:27237058-27252058 GCA_016920855.1 Puya raimondii
AAAAAAAAAAAAAAAAAAAAAAAAAAAAAAAAAAAAAAAAAAAAAAAAAAAAAAAAAAAAAAAAAAAAAAAAAAAAAAAAAAAAAAAAAAAAAAAAAAAAAAAAAAAAAAAAAAAAAAAAAAAAAAAAAAAAAAAAAAAAAAAAAAAAAAAAAAAAAAAAAAAAAAAAAAAAAAAAAAAAAAAAAAAAAAAAAAAAAAAAAAAAAAAAAAAAAAAAAAAAAAAAAAAAAAAAAAAAAAAAAAAAAAAAAAAAAAAAAAAAAAAAAAAAAAAAAAAAAAAAAAAAAAAAAAAAAAAAAAAAAAAAAAAAAAAAAAAAAAAAAAAAAAAAAAAAAAAAAAAAAAAAAAAAAAAAAAAAAAAAAAAAAAAAAAAAAAAAAAAAAAAAAAAAAAAAAAAAAAAAAAAAAAAAAAAAAAAAAAAAAAAAAAAAAAAAAAAAAAAAAAAAAAAAAAAAAAAAAAAAAAAAAAAAAAAAAAAAAAAAAAAAAAAAAAAAAAACAAAAAAAAAAAAAAAAAAAAAAAAAAAAAAAAAAAAAAAAAAAAAAAAAAAAACAAAAAAAAAAAAAAAAAAAAAAAAAAAAAAAAAAAAAAAAAAAAAAAAAAAAAAATAAAAAAAAAAAAAAAAAAAAAAAAAAAAAAAAAAAAAAAAAAAAAAAAAAAAAAAAAAAAAAAAAAAAAAAAAAAAAAAAAAAAAAAAAAAAAAAAAAAAAAAAAAAAAAAAAAAAAAAAAAAAAAAAAAAAAAAAAAAAAAAAAAAAAAAAAAAAAAAAAAAAAAAAAAAAAAAAAAAAAAAAAAAAAAAAAAAAAAAAAAAAAAAAAAAAAAAAAAAAAAAAAAAAAAAAAAAAAAAAAAAAAAAAAAAAAAAAAAAAAAAAAAAAAAAAAAAAAAAAAAAAAAAAAAAAAAAAAAAAAAAAAAAAAAAAAAAAAAAAAAAAAAAAAAAAAAAAAAAAAAAAAAAAAAAAAAAAAAAAAAAAAAAAAAAAAAAAAAAAAAAAAAAAAAAAAAAAAAAAAAAAAAAAAAAAAAAAAAAAAAAAAAAAAAAAAAAAAAAAAAAAAAAAAAAAAAAAAAAAAAAAAAAAAAAAAAAAAAAAAAAAAAAAAAAAAAAAAAAAAAAAAAAAAAAAAAAAAAAAAAAAAAAAAAAAAAAAAAAAAAAAAAAAAAAAAAAAAAAAAAAAAAAAAAAAAAAAAAAAAAAAAAAAAAAAAAAAAAAAAAAAAAAAAAAAAAAAAAAAAAAAAAAAAAAAAAAAAAAAAAAAAAAAAAAAAAAAAAAAAAAAAAAAAAAAAAAAAAAAAAAAAAAAAAAAAAAAAAAAAAAAAAAAAAAAAAAAAAAAAAAAAAAAAAAAAAAAAAAAAAAAAAAAAAAAAAAAAAAAAAAAAAAAAAAAAAAAAAAAAAAAAAAAAAAAAAAAAAAAAAAAAAAAAAAAAAAAAAAAAAAAAAAAAAAAAAAAAAAAAAAAAAAAAAAAAAAAAAAAAAAAAAAAAAAAAAAAAAAAAAAAAAAAAAAAAAAAAAAAAAAAAAAAAAAAAAAAAAAAAAAAAAAAAAAAAAAAAAAAAAAAAAAAAAAAAAAAAAAAAAAAAAAAAAAAAAAAAAAAAAAAAAAAAAAAAAAAAAAAAAAAAAAAAAAAAAAAAAAAAAAAAAAAAAAAAAAAAAAAAAAAAAAAAAAAAAAAAAAAAAAAAAAAAAAAAAAAAAAAAAAAAAAAAAAAAAAAAAAAAAAAAAAAAAAAAAAAAAAAAAAAAAAAAAAAAAAAAAAAAAAAAAAAAAAAAAAAAAAAAAAAAAAAAAAAAAAAAAAAAAAAAAAAAAAAAAAAAAAAAAAAAAAAAAAAAAAAAAAAAAAAAAAAAAAAAAAAAAAAAAAAAAAAAAAAAAAAAAAAAAAAAAAAAAAAAAAAAAAAAAAAAAAAAAAAAAAAAAAAAAAAAAAAAAAAAAAAAAAAAAAAAAAAAAAAAAAAAAAAAAAAAAAAAAAAAAAAAAAAAAAAAAAAAAAAAAAAAAAAAAAAAAAAAAAAAAAAAAAAAAAAAAAAAAAAAAAAAAAAAAAAAAAAAAAAAAAAAAAAAAAAAAAAAAAAAAAAAAAAAAAAAAAAAAAAAAAAAAAAAAAAAAAAAAAAAAAAAAAAAAAAAAAAAAAAAAAAAAAAAAAAAAAAAAAAAAAAAAAAAAAAAAAAAAAAAAAAAAAAAAAAAAAAAAAAAAAAAAAAAAAAAAAAAAAAAAAAAAAAAAAAAAAAAAAAAAAAAAAAAAAAAAAAAAAAAAAAAAAAAAAAAAAAAAAAAAAAAAAAAAAAAAAAAAAAAAAAAAAAAAAAAAAAAAAAAAAAAAAAAAAAAAAAAAAAAAAAAAAAAAAAAAAAAAAAAAAAAAAAAAAAAAAAAAAAAAAAAAAAAAAAAAAAAAAAAAAAAAAAAAAAAAAAAAAAAAAAAAAAAAAAAAAAAAAAAAAAAAAAAAAAAAAAAAAAAAAAAAAAAAAAAAAAAAAAAAAAAAAAAAAAAAAAAAAAAAAAAAAAAAAAAAAAAAAAAAAAAAAAAAAAAAAAAAAAAAAAAAAAAAAAAAAAAAAAAAAAAAAAAAAAAAAAAAAAAAAAAAAAAAAAAAAAAAAAAAAAAAAAAAAAAAAAAAAAAAAAAAAAAAAAAAAAAAAAAAAAAAAAAAAAAAAAAAAAAAAAAAAAAAAAAAAAAAAAAAAAAAAAAAAAAAAAAAAAAAAAAAAAAAAAAAAAAAAAAAAAAAAAAAAAAAAAAAAAAAAAAAAAAAAAAAAAAAAAAAAAAAAAAAAAAAAAAAAAAAAAAAAAAAAAAAAAAAAAAAAAAAAAAAAAAAAAAAAAAAAAAAAAAAAAAAAAAAAAAAAAAAAAAAAAAAAAAAAAAAAAAAAAAAAAAAAAAAAAAAAAAAAAAAAAAAAAAAAAAAAAAAAAAAAAAAAAAAAAAAAAAAAAAAAAAAAAAAAAAAAAAAAAAAAAAAAAAAAAAAAAAAAAAAAAAAAAAAAAAAAAAAAAAAAAAAAAAAAAAAAAAAAAAAAAAAAAAAAAAAAAAAAAAAAAAAAAAAAAAAAAAAAAAAAAAAAAAAAAAAAAAAAAAAAAAAAAAAAAAAAAAAAAAAAAAAAAAAAAAAAAAAAAAAAAAAAAAAAAAAAAAAAAAAAAAAAAAAAAAAAAAAAAAAAAAAAAAAAAAAAAAAAAAAAAAAAAAAAAAAAAAAAAAAAAAAAAAAAAAAAAAAAAAAAAAAAAAAAAAAAAAAAAAAAAAAAAAAAAAAAAAAAAAAAAAAAAAAAAAAAAAAAAAAAAAAAAAAAAAAAAAAAAAAAAAAAAAAAAAAAAAAAAAAAAAAAAAAAAAAAAAAAAAAAAAAAAAAAAAAAAAAAAAAAAAAAAAAAAAAAAAAAAAAAAAAAAAAAAAAAAAAAAAAAAAAAAAAAAAAAAAAAAAAAAAAAAAAAAAAAAAAAAAAAAAAAAAAAAAAAAAAAAAAAAAAAAAAAAAAAAAAAAAAAAAAAAAAAAAAAAAAAAAAAAAAAAAAAAAAAAAAAAAAAAAAAAAAAAAAAAAAAAAAAAAAAAAAAAAAAAAAAAAAAAAAAAAAAAAAAAAAAAAAAAAAAAAAAAAAAAAAAAAAAAAAAAAAAAAAAAAAAAAAAAAAAAAAAAAAAAAAAAAAAAAAAAAAAAAAAAAAAAAAAAAAAAAAAAAAAAAAAAAAAAAAAAAAAAAAAAAAAAAAAAAAAAAAAAAAAAAAAAAAAAAAAAAAAAAAAAAAAAAAAAAAAAAAAAAAAAAAAAAAAAAAAAAAAAAAAAAAAAAAAAAAAAAAAAAAAAAAAAAAAAAAAAAAAAAAAAAAAAAAAAAAAAAAAAAAAAAAAAAAAAAAAAAAAAAAAAAAAAAAAAAAAAAAAAAAAAAAAAAAAAAAAAAAAAAAAAAAAAAAAAAAAAAAAAAAAAAAAAAAAAAAAAAAAAAAAAAAAAAAAAAAAAAAAAACAAAAAAAAAAAAAAAAAAAAAAAAAAAAAAAAAAAAAAAAAAAAAAAAAAAAAAAAAAAAAAAAAAAAAAAAAAAAAAAAAAAAAAAAAAAAAAAAAAAAAAAAAAAAAAAAAAAAAAAAAAAAAAAAAAAAAAAAAAAAAAAAAAAAAAAAAAAAAAAAAAAAAAAAAAAAAAAAAAAAAAAAAAAAAAAAAAAAAAAAAAAAAAAAAAAAAAAAAAAAAAAAAAAAAAAAAAAAAAAAAAAAAAAAAAAAAAAAAAAAAAAAAAAAAAAAAAAAAAAAAAAAAAAAAAAAAAAAAAAAAAAAAAAAAAAAAAAAAAAAAAAAAAAAAAAAAAAAAAAAAAAAAAAAAAAAAAAAAAAAAAAAAAAAAAAAAAAAAAAAAAAAAAAAAAAAAAAAAAAAAAAAAAAAAAAAAAAAAAAAAAAAAAAAAAAAAAAAAAAAAAAAAAAAAAAAAAAAAAAAAAAAAAAAAAAAAAAAAAAAAAAAAAAAACAAACAAAAAAAAAAAAAAAAAAAAAAAAAAAAAAAAAAAAAAAAAAAAAAAAAAAAAAAAAAAAAAAAAAAAAAAAAAAAAAAAAAAAAAAAAAAAAAAAAAAAAAAAAAAAAAAAAAAAAAAAAAAAAAAAAAAAAAAAAAAAAAAAAAAAAAAAAAAAAAAAAAAAAAAAAAAAAAAAAAAAAAAAAAAAAAAAAAAAAAAAAAAAAAAAAAAAAAAAAAAAAAAAAAAAAAAAAAAAAAAAAAAAAAAAAAAAAAAAAAAAAAAAAAAAAAAAAAAAAAAAAAAAAAAAAAAAAAAAAAAAAAAAAAAAAAAAAAAAAAAAAAAAAAAAAAAAAAAAAAAAAAAAAAAAAAAAAAAAAAAAAAAAAAAAAAAAAAAAAAAAAAAAAAAAAAAAAAAAAAAAAAAAAAAAAAAAAAAAAAAAAAAAAAAAAAAAAAAAAAAAAAAAAAAAAAAAAAAAAAAAAAAAAAAAAAAAAAAAAAAAAAAAAAAAAAAAAAAAAAAAAAAAAAAAAAAAAAAAAAAAAAAAAAAAAAAAAAAAAAAAAAAAAAAAAAAAAAAAAAAAAAAAAAAAAAAAAAAAAAAAAAAAAAAAAAAAAAAAAAAAAAAAAAAAAAAAAAAAAAAAAAAAAAAAAAAAAAAAAAAAAAAAAAAAAAAAAAAAAAAAAAAAAAAAAAAAAAAAAAAAAAAAAAAAAAAAAAAAAAAAAAAAAAAAAAAAAAAAAAAAAAAAAAAAAAAAAAAAAAAAAAAAAAAAAAAAAAAAAAAAAAAAAAAAAAAAAAAAAAAAAAAAAAAAAAAAAAAAAAAAAAAAAAAAAAAAAAAAAAAAAAAAAAAAAAAAAAAAAAAAAAAAAAAAAAAAAAAAAAAAAAAAAAAAAAAAAAAAAAAAAAAAAAAAAAAAAAAAAAAAAAAAAAAAAAAAAAAAAAAAAAAAAAAAAAAAAAAAAAAAAAAAAAAAAAAAAAAAAAAAAAAAAAAAAAAAAAAAAAAAAAAAAAAAAAAAAAAAAAAAAAAAAAAAAAAAAAAAAAAAAAAAAAAAAAAAAAAAAAAAAAAAAAAAAAAAAAAAAAAAAAAAAAAAAAAAAAAAAAAAAAAAAAAAAAAAAAAAAAAAAAAAAAAAAAAAAAAAAAAAAAAAAAAAAAAAAAAAAAAAAAAAAAAAAAAAAAAAAAAAAAAAAAAAAAAAAAAAAAAAAAAAAAAAAAAAAAAAAAAAAAAAAAAAAAAAAAAAAAAAAAAAAAAAAAAAAAAAAAAAAAAAAAAAAAAAAAAAAAAAAAAAAAAAAAAAAAAAAAAAAAAAAAAAAAAAAAAAAAAAAAAAAAAAAAAAAAAAAAAAAAAAAAAAAAAAAAAAAAAAAAAAAAAAAAAAAAAAAAAAAAAAAAAAAAAAAAAAAAAAAAAAAAAAAAAAAAAAAAAAAAAAAAAAAAAAAAAAAAAAAAAAAAAAAAAAAAAAAAAAAAAAAAAAAAAAAAAAAAAAAAAAAAAAAAAAAAAAAAAAAAAAAAAAAAAAAAAAAAAAAAAAAAAAAAAAAAAAAAAAAAAAAAAAAAAAAAAAAAAAAAAAAAAAAAAAAAAAAAAAAAAAAAAAAAAAAAAAAAAAAAAAAAAAAAAAAAAAAAAAAAAAAAAAAAAAAAAAAAAAAAAAAAAAAAAAAAAAAAAAAAAAAAAAAAAAAAAAAAAAAAAAAAAAAAAAAAAAAAAAAAAAAAAAAAAAAAAAAAAAAAAAAAAAAAAAAAAAAAAAAAAAAAAAAAAAAAAAAAAAAAAAAAAAAAAAAAAAAAAAAAAAAAAAAAAAAAAAAAAAAAAAAAAAAAAAAAAAAAAAAAAAAAAAAAAAAAAAAAAAAAAAAAAAAAAAAAAAAAAAAAAAAAAAAAAAAAAAAAAAAAAAAAAAAAAAAAAAAAAAAAAAAAAAAAAAAAAAAAAAAAAAAAAAAAAAAAAAAAAAAAAAAAAAAAAAAAAAAAAAAAAAAAAAAAAAAAAAAAAAAAAAAAAAAAAAAAAAAAAAAAAAAAAAAAAAAAAAAAAAAAAAAAAAAAAAAAAAAAAAAAAAAAAAAAAAAAAAAAAAAAAAAAAAAAAAAAAAAAAAAAAAAAAAAAAAAAAAAAAAAAAAAAAAAAAAAAAAAAAAAAAAAAAAAAAAAAAAAAAAAAAAAAAAAAAAAAAAAAAAAAAAAAAAAAAAAAAAAAAAAAAAAAAAAAAAAAAAAAAAAAAAAAAAAAAAAAAAAAAAAAAAAAAAAAAAAAAAAAAAAAAAAAAAAAAAAAAAAAAAAAAAAAAAAAAAAAAAAAAAAAAAAAAAAAAAAAAAAAAAAAAAAAAAAAAAAAAAAAAAAAAAAAAAAAAAAAAAAAAAAAAAAAAAAAAAAAAAAAAAAAAAAAAAAAAAAAAAAAAAAAAAAAAAAAAAAAAAAAAAAAAAAAAAAAAAAAAAAAAAAAAAAAAAAAAAAAAAAAAAAAAAAAAAAAAAAAAAAAAAAAAAAAAAAAAAAAAAAAAAAAAAAAAAAAAAAAAAAAAAAAAAAAAAAAAAAAAAAAAAAAAAAAAAAAAAAAAAAAAAAAAAAAAAAAAAAAAAAAAAAAAAAAAAAAAAAAAAAAAAAAAAAAAAAAAAAAAAAAAAAAAAAAAAAAAAAAAAAAAAAAAAAAAAAAAAAAAAAAAAAAAAAAAAAAAAAAAAAAAAAAAAAAAAAAAAAAAAAAAAAAAAAAAAAAAAAAAAAAAAAAAAAAAAAAAAAAAAAAAAAAAAAAAAAAAAAAAAAAAAAAAAAAAAAAAAAAAAAAAAAAAAAAAAAAAAAAAAAAAAAAAAAAAAAAAAAAAAAAAAAAAAAAAAAAAAAAAAAAAAAAAAAAAAAAAAAAAAAAAAAAAAAAAAAAAAAAAAAAAAAAAAAAAAAAAAAAAAAAAAAAAAAAAAAAAAAAAAAAAAAAAAAAAAAAAAAAAAAAAAAAAAAAAAAAAAAAAAAAAAAAAAAAAAAAAAAAAAAAAAAAAAAAAAAAAAAAAAAAAAAAAAAAAAAAAAAAAAAAAAAAAAAAAAAAAAAAAAAAAAAAAAAAAAAAAAAAAAAAAAAAAAAAAAAAAAAAAAAAAAAAAAAAAAAAAAAAAAAAAAAAAAAAAAAAAAAAAAAAAAAAAAAAAAAAAAAAAAAAAAAAAAAAAAAAAAAAAAAAAAAAAAAAAAAAAAAAAAAAAAAAAAAAAAAAAAAAAAAAAAAAAAAAAAAAAAAAAAAAAAAAAAAAAAAAAAAAAAAAAAAAAAAAAAAAAAAAAAAAAAAAAAAAAAAAAAAAAAAAAAAAAAAAAAAAAAAAAAAAAAAAAAAAAAAAAAAAAAAAAAAAAAAAAAAAAAAAAAAAAAAAAAAAAAAAAAAAAAAAAAAAAAAAAAAAAAAAAAAAAAAAAAAAAAAAAAAAAAAAAAAAAAAAAAAAAAAAAAAAAAAAAAAAAAAAAAAAAAAAAAAAAAAAAAAAAAAAAAAAAAAAAAAAAAAAAAAAAAAAAAAAAAAAAAAAAAAAAAAAAAAAAAAAAAAAAAAAAAAAAAAAAAAAAAAAAAAAAAAAAAAAAAAAAAAAAAAAAAAAAAAAAAAAAAAAAAAAAAAAAAAAAAAAAAAAAAAAAAAAAAAAAAAAAAAAAAAAAAAAAAAAAAAAAAAAAAAAAAAAAAAAAAAAAAAAAAAAAAAAAAAAAAAAAAAAAAAAAAAAAAAAAAAAAAAAAAAAAAAAAAAAAAAAAAAAAAAAAAAAAAAAAAAAAAAAAAAAAAAAAAAAAAAAAAAAAAAAAAAAAAAAAAAAAAAAAAAAAAAAAAAAAAAAAAAAAAAAAAAAAAAAAAAAAAAAAAAAAAAAAAAAAAAAAAAAAAAAAAAAAAAAAAAAAAAAAAAAAAAAAAAAAAAAAAAAAAAAAAAAAAAAAAAAAAAAAAAAATAAAAAAAAAAAAAAAAAAAAAAAAAAAAAAAAAAAAAAAAAAAAAAAAACAAAAAAAAAAAAAAAAAAAAAAAAAAAAAAAAAAAAAAAAAAAAAAAAAAAAAAAAAAAAAAAAAAAAAAAAAAAAAAAAAAAAAAAAAAAAAAAAAAAAAAAAAAAAAAAAAAAAAAAAAAAAAAAAAAAAAAAAAAAAAAAAAAAAAAAAAAAAAAAAAAAAAAAAAAAAAAAAAAAAAAAAAAAAAAAAAAAAAAAAAAAAAAAAAAAAAAAAAAAAAAAAAAAAAAAAAAAAAAAAAAAAAAAAAAAAAAAAAAAAAAAAAAAAAAAAAAAAAAAAAAAAAAAAAAAAAAAAAAAAAAAAAAAAAAAAAAAAAAAAAAAAAAAAAAAAAAAAAAAAAAAAAAAAAAAAAAAAAAAAAAAAAAAAAAAAAAAAAAAAAAAAAAAAAAAAAAAAAAAAAAAAAAAAAAAAAAAAAAAAAAAAAAAAAAAAAAAAAAAAAAAAAAAAAAAAAAAAAAAAAAAAAAAAAAAAAAAAAAAAATAAAAAAAAAAAAAAAAAAAAAAAAAAAAAAAAAAAAAAAAAAAAAAAAAAAACAAAAAAAAAAAAAAAAAAAAAAAAAAAAAAAAAAAAAAAAAAAAAAAAAAAAAAAAAATAAAAAAAAAAAAAAAAAAAAAAAAAAAAAAAAAAAAAAAAAAAAAAAAAAAAAAAAAAAAAAAAAAAAAAAAAAAAAAAAAAAAAAAAAAAAAAAAAAAAAAAAAAAAAAAAAAAAAAAAAAAAAAAAAAAAAAAAAAAAAAAAAAAAAAAAAAAAAAAAAAAAAAAAAAAAAAAAAAAAAAAAAAAAAAAAAAAAAAAAAAAAAAAAAAAAAAAAAAAAAAAAAAAAAAAAAAAAAAAAAAAAAAAAAAAAAAAAAAAAAAAAAAAAAAAAAAAAAAAAAAAAAAAAAAAAAAAAAAAAAAAAAAAAAAAAAAAAAAAAAAAAAAAAAAAAAAAAAAAAAAAAAAAAAAAAAAAAAAAAAAAAAAAAAAAAAAAAAAAAAAAAAAAAAAAAAAAAAAAAAAAAAAAAAAAAAAAAAAAAAAAAAAAAAAAAAAAAAAAAAAAAAAAAAAAAAAAAAAAAAAAAAAAAAAAAAAAAAAAAAAAAAAAAAAAAAAAAAAAAAAAAAAAAAAAAAAAAAAAAAAAAAAAAAAAAAAAAAAAAAAAAAAAAAAAAAAAAAAAAAAAAAAAAAAAAAAAAAAAAAAAAAAAAAAAAAAAAAAAAAAAAAAAAAAAAAAAAAAAAAAAAAAAAAAAAAAAAAAAAAAAAAAAAAAAAAAAAAAAAAAAAAAAAAAAAAAAAAAAAAAAAAAAAAAAAAAAAAAAAAAAAAAAAAAAAAAAAAAAAAAAAAAAAAAAAAAAAAAAAAAAAAAAAAAAAAAAAAAAAAAAAAAAAAAAAAAAAAAAAAAAAAAAAAAAAAAAAAAAAAAAAAAAAAAAAAAAAAAAAAAAAAAAAAAAAAAAAAAAAAAAAAAAAAAAAAAAAAAAAAAAAAAAAAAAAAAAAAAAAAAAAAAAAAAAAAAAAAAAAAAAAAAAAAAAAAAAAAAAAAAAAAAAAAAAAAAAAAAAAAAAAAAAAAAAAAAAAAAAAAAAAAAAAAAAAAAAAAAAAAAAAAAAAAAAAAAAAAAAAAAAAAAAAAAAAAAAAAAAAAAAAAAAAAAAAAAAAAAAAAAAAAAAAAAAAAAAAAAAAAAAAAAAAAAAAAAAAAAAAAAAAAAAAAAAAAAAAAAAAAAAAAAAAAAAAAAAAAAAAAAAAAAAAAAAAAAAAAAAAAAAAAAAAAAAAAAAAAAAAAAAAAAAAAAAAAAAAAAAAAAAAAAAAAAAAAAAAAAAAAAAAAAAAAAAAAAAAAAAAAAAAAAAAAAAAAAAAAAAAAAAAAAAAAAAAAAAAAAAAAAAAAAAAAAAAAAAAAAAAAAAAAAAAAAAAAAAAAAAAAAAAAAAAAAAAAAAAAAAAAAAAAAAAAAAAAAAAAAAAAAAAAAAAAAAAAAAAAAAAAAAAAAAAAAAAAAAAAAAAAAAAAAAAAAAAAAAAAAAAAAAAAAAAAAAAAAAAAAAAAAAAAAAAAAAAAAAAAAAAAAAAAAAAAAAAAAAAAAAAAAAAAAAAAAAAAAAAAAAAAAAAAAAAAAAAAAAAAAAAAAAAAAAAAAAAAAAAAAAAAAAAAAAAAAAAAAAAAAAAAAAAAAAAAAAAAAAAAAAAAAAAAAAAAAAAAAAAAAAAAAAAAAAAAAAAAAAAAAAAAAAAAAAAAAAAAAAAAAAAAAAAAAAAAAAAAAAAAAAAAAAAAAAAAAAAAAAAAAAAAAAAAAAAAAAAAAAAAAAAAAAAAAAAAAAAAAAAAAAAAAAAAAAAAAAAAAAAAAAAAAAAAAAAAAAAAAAAAAAAAAAAAAAAAAAAAAAAAAAAAAAAAAAAAAAAAAAAAAAAAAAAAAAAAAAAAAAAAAAAAAAAAAAAAAAAAAAAAAAAAAAAAAAAAAAAAAAAAAAAAAAAAAAAAAAAAAAAAAAAAAAAAAAAAAAAAAAAAAAAAAAAAAAAAAAAAAAAAAAAAAAAAAAAAAAAAAAAAAAAAAAAAAAAAAAAAAAAAAAAAAAAAAAAAAAAAAAAAAAAAAAAAAAAAAAAAAAAAAAAAAAAAAAAAAAAAAAAAAAAAAAAAAAAAAAAAAAAAAAAAAAAAAAAAAAAAAAAAAAAAAAAAAAAAAAAAAAAAAAAAAAAAAAAAAAAAAAAAAAAAAAAAAAAAAAAAAAAAAAAAAAAAAAAAAAAAAAAAAAAAAAAAAAAAAAAAAAAAAAAAAAAAAAAAAAAAAAAAAAAAAAAAAAAAAAAAAAAAAAAAAAAAAAAAAAAAAAAAAAAAAAAAAAAAAAAAAAAAAAAAAAAAAAAAAAAAAAAAAAAAAAAAAAAAAAAAAAAAAAAAAAAAAAAAAAAAAAAAAAAAAAAAAAAAAAAAAAAAAAAAAAAAAAAAAAAAAAAAAAAAAAAAAAAAAAAAAAAAAAAAAAAAAAAAAAAAAAAAAAAAAAAAAAAAAAAAAAAAAAAAAAAAAAAAAAAAAAAAAAAAAAAAAAAAAAAAAAAAAAAAAAAAAAAAAAAAAAAAAAAAAAAAAAAAAAAAAAAAAAAAAAAAAAAAAAAAAAAAAAAAAAAAAAAAAAAAAAAAAAAAAAAAAAAAAAAAAAAAAAAAAAAAAAAAAAAAAAAAAAAAAAAAAAAAAAAAAAAAAAAAAAAAAAAAAAAAAAAAAAAAAAAAAAAAAAAAAAAAAAAAAAAAAAAAAAAAAAAAAAAAAAAAAAAAAAAAAAAAAAAAAAAAAAAAAAAAAAAAAAAAAAAAAAAAAAAAAAAAAAAAAAAAAAAAAAAAAAAAAAAAAAAAAAAAAAAAAAAAAAAAAAAAAAAAAAAAAAAAAAAAAAAAAAAAAAAAAAAAAAAAAAAAAAAAAAAAAAAAAAAAAAAAAAAAAAAAAAAAAAAAAAAAAAAAAAAAAAAAAAAAAAAAAAAAAAAAAAAAAAAAAAAAAAAAAAAAAAAAAAAAAAAAAAAAAAAAAAAAAAAAAAAAAAAAAAAAAAAAAAAAAAAAAAAAAAAAAAAAAAAAAAAAAAAAAAAAAAAAAAAAAAAAAAAAAAAAAAAAAAAAAAAAAAAAAAAAAAAAAAAAAAAAAAAAAAAAAAAAAAAAAAAAAAAAAAAAAAAAAAAAAAAAAAAAAAAAAAAAAAAAAAAAAAAAAAAAAAAAAAAAAAAAAAAAAAAAAAAAAAAAAAAAAAAAAAAAAAAAAAAAAAAAAAAAAAAAAAAAAAAAAAAAAAAAAAAAAAAAAAAAAAAAAAAAAAAAAAAAAAAAAAAAAAAAAAAAAAAAAAAAAAAAAAAAAAAAAAAAAAAAAAAAAAAAAAAAAAAAAAAAAAAAAAAAAAAAAAAAAAAAAAAAAAAAAAAAAAAAAAAAAAAAAAAAAAAAAAAAAAAAAAAAAAAAAAAAAAAAAAAAAAAAAAAAAAAAAAAAAAAAAAAAAAAAAAAAAAAAAAAAAAAAAAAAAAAAAAAAAAAAAAAAAAAAAAAAAAAAAAAAAAAAAAAAAAAAAAAAAAAAAAAAAAAAAAAAAAAAAAAAAAAAAAAAAAAAAAAAAAAAAAAAAAAAAAAAAAAAAAAAAAAAAAAAAAAAAAAAAAAAAAAAAAAAAAAAAAAAAAAAAAAAAAAAAAAAAAAAAAAAAAAAAAAAAAAAAAAAAAAAAAAAAAAAAAAAAAAAAAAAAAAAAAAAAAAAAAAAAAAAAAAAAAAAAAAAAAAAAAAAAAAAAAAAAAAAAAAAAAAAAAAAAAAAAAAAAAAAAAAAAAAAAAAAAAAAAAAAAAAAAAAAAAAAAAAAAAAAAAAAAAAAAAAAAAAAAAAAAAAAAAAAAAAAAAAAAAAAAAAAAAAAAAAAAAAAAAAAAAAAAAAAAAAAAAAAAAACAAAAAAAAAAAAAAAAAAAAAAAAAAAAAAAAAAAAAAAAAAAAAAAAAAAAAAAAAAAAAAAAAAAAAAACAAAAAAAAAAAAAAAAAAAAAAAAAAAAAAAAAAAAAAAAAAAAAAAAAAAAAAAAAAAAAAAAAAAAAAAAAAAAAAAAAAAAAAAAAAAAAAAAAAAAAAAAAAAAAAAAAAAAAAAAAAAAAAAAAAAAAAAAAAAAAAAAAAAAAAAAAAAAAAAAAAAAAAAAAAAAAAAAAAAAAAAAAAAAAAAAAAAAAAAAAAAAAAAAAAAAAAAAAAAAAAAAAAAAAAAAAAAAAAAAAAAAAAAAAAAAAAAAAAAAAAAAAAAAAAAAAAAAAAAAAAAAAAAAAAAAAAAAAAAAAAAAAAAAAAAAAAAAAAAAAAAAAAAAAAAAAAAAAAAAAAAAAAAAAAAAAAAAAAAAAAAAAAAAAAAAAAAAAAAAAAAAAAAAAAAAAAAAAAAAAAAAAAAAAAAAAAAAAAAAAAAAAAAAAAAAAAAAAAAAAAAAAAAAAAAAAAAAAAAAAAAAAAAAAAAAAAAAAAAAAAAAAAAAAAAAAAAAAAAAAAAAAAAAAAAAAAAAAAAAAAAAAAAAAAAAAAAAAAAAAAAAAAAAAAAAAAAAAAAAAAAAAAAAAAAAAAAAAAAAAAAAAAAAAAAAAAAAAAAAAAAAAAAAAAAAAAAAAAAAAAAAAAAAAAAAAAAAAAAAAAAAAAAAAAAAAAAAAAAAAAAAAAAAAAAAAAAAAAAAAAAAAAAAAAAAAAAAAAAAAAAAAAAAAAAAAAAAAAAAAAAAAAAAAAAAAAAAAAAAAAAAAAAAAAAAAAAAAAAAAAAAAAAAAAAAAAAAAAAAAAAAAAAAAAAAAAAAAAAAAAAAAAAAAAAAAAAAAAAAAAAAAAAAAAAAAAAAAAAAAAAAAAAAAAAAAAAAAAAAAAAAAAAAAAAAAAAAAAAAAAAAAAAAAAAAAAAAAAAAAAAAAAAAAAAAAAAAAAAAAAAAAAAAAAAAAAAAAAAAAAAAAAAAAAAAAAAAAAAAAAAAAAAAAAAAAAAAAAAAAAAAAAAAAAAAAAAAAAAAAAAAAAAAAAAAAAAAAAAAAAAAAAAAAAAAAAAAAAAAAAAAAAAAAAAAAAAAAAAAAAAAAAAAAAAAAAAAAAAAAAAAAAAAAAAAAAAAAAAAAAAAAAAAAAAAAAAAAAAAAAAAAAAAAAAAAAAAAAAAAAAAAAAAAAAAAAAAAAAAAAAAAAAAAAAAAAAAAAAAAAAAAAAAAAAAAAAAAAAAAAAAAAAAAAAAAAAAAAAAAAAAAAAAAAAAAAAAAAAAAAAAAAAAAAAAAAAAAAAAAAAAAAAAAAAAAAAAAAAAAAAAAAAAAAAAAAAAAAAAAAAAAAAAAAAAAAAAAAAAAAAAAAAAAAAAAAAAAAAAAAAAAAAAAAAAAAAAAAAAAAAAAAAAAAAAAAAAAAAAAAAAAAAAAAAAAAAAAAAAAAAAAAAAAAAAAAAAAAAAAAAAAAAAAAAAAAAAAAAAAAAAAAAAAAAAAAAAAAAAAAAAAAAAAAAAAAAAAAAAAAAAAAAAAAAAAAAAAAAAAAAAAAAAAAAAAAAAAAAAAAAAAAAAAAAAAAAAAAAAAAAAAAAAAAAAAAAAAAAAAAAAAAAAAAAAAAAAAAAAAAAAAAAAAAAAAAAAAAAAAAAAAAAAAAAAAAAAAAAAAAAAAAAAAAAAAAAAAAAAAAAAAAAAAAAAAAAAAAAAAAAAAAAAAAAAAAAAAAAAAAAAAAAAAAAAAAAAAAAAAAAAAAAAAAAAAAAAAAAAAAAAAAAAAAAAAAAAAAAAAAAAAAAAAAAAAAAAAAAAAAAAAAAAAAAAAAAAAAAAAAAAAAAAAAAAAAAAAAAAAAAAAAAAAAAAAAAAAAAAAAAAAAAAAAAAAAAAAAAAAAAAAAAAAAAAAAAAAAAAAAAAAAAAAAAAACAAAAAAAAAAAAAAAAAAAAAAAAAAAAAAAAAAAAAAAAAAAAAAAAAAAAAAAAAAAAAAAAAAAAAAAAAAAAAAAAAAAAAAAAAAAAAAAAAAAAAAAAAAAAAAAAAAAAAAAAAAAAAAAAAAAAAAAAAAAAAAAAAAAAAAAAAAAAAAAAAAAAAAAAAAAAAAAAAAAAAAAAAAAAAAAAAAAAAAAAAAAAAAAAAAAAAAAAAAAAAAAAAAAAAAAAAAAAAAAAAAAAAAAAAAAAAAAAAAAAAAAAAAAAAAAAAAAAAAAAAAAAAAAAAAAAAAAAAAAAAAAAAAAAAAAAAAAAAAAAAAAAAAAAAAAAAAAAAAAAAAAAAAAAAAAAAAAAAAAAAAAAAAAAAAAAAAAAAAAAAAA
>JABWPP010000050.1:27289558-27297058 GCA_016920855.1 Puya raimondii
TGATGCTTCACATAATGGCTTGGGTTGCGTGCTGATGCAGTATGGTAGAGTGATTGCATATGCTTCGAGACAATTAAAGGAGTACGAGAAAAATTACCCTACCCATGACTTAGAGCTGGTAGCAGTAGTTTTTGCTCTGAAGTTATGGCGCCACTATCTCTATGGAGAACATTTTGAGGTTTATACTGATCACAAGAGCCTTAAGTATCTGTTTACACAGAAAGAATTGAATTTACGGCAATGGAGATGGTTGGAGTTACTAAAGGATTATGACATCTCTATTCAGTATCATCCCGGCAAGGCAAATGTAGTAGCCGATGCGTTGAGTAGGAAGGCTGTGGCAACATTGAGTATGAGTATCACACAGCAGCCTGTCCTAGTGGAAGAGATGCGGAGATTGTCACTTGAAGTGGTTACTCTTGGAACAACTGCAAGACTTATGACTATGGTCTTACAGCCCACTCTGTTGGATAGAATTCGAGAAAAACATAGTGTAGATCCCTACTTGATGAAGATTAAAGATCAACTGAGAAGTGACGATTTTGAAGAGTTTAGTTGTGATGATTCAGAAGTTCTCCGTTACAGAGGTCGTTTATGTGTACCAGCAGATTCGGAGATTCGAGAGGAGATATTGAAGGAAGCACATTATTCTCCATATTCTGTCCATCCTGGTGGGACTAAGATGTATCAAGATTTAAAAACTCATTTTTGGTGGAATGGTATGAAGAGAGATATTGGAAGAGCTGAATGTTTAACATGTCAACAAGTGAAGGCTGAGCATCGAGTGCCGGCTGGCAAGCTACAAAGCCTTCCGATAACTGAGTGGAAGTGGGACCACATTACGATGGATTTTGTCGTAGGATTGCCAAGGACTTCGGGCGGCAATGATGGAATATGGGTAATTGTGGATAGGTTGACGAAGTCTGCTCATTTTCTACCTATGCAGATTACCTGGTCCCGTGAGCGGCTTGCACAGCTTTATATGGATGAAATATTGAGATTGCATGGTGTACCAATCTCGATAGTGTCTGATAGAGACCCGAGGTTTGTCTCACACTTCTGGAGAAGTTTACAGAAGGCTTTGGGGACTTAGCTTCATTTTAGTACTGCATTTCACCCGCAGACGGATGGTCAGTCCGAGAGTACTATACAGACGCTTGAGGATATGTTGAGAGCTTGTATATTGGATTTCGGTGGAGGATGGGACATCTGAGATTGATAGAATTTGCGTACAATAATAGTTATCAGGCGAGCATTAAAATGGCTCCATTTGAAGCATTGTATGGACGTAAATGTCGATCACCTTTGCATTGGGATGATGTAGGTGAAAGGAAAACATTGGAATCAGACTTATTGCTTGAAGCTGAGGAGAAAGTTAAAGTAATACGACGACATATAGAGACAGCCCAGAGCAGGCAAAAGAGTTATTCTGATACTCGGAGACGGGATTTAGAATTTCAAGTTGGACACCATGTTTTCTTGAAAGTTTCACCATCGAAGGGCATACGAAGATTTGGAATTCGTGGAAAGCTTAGTCCGCGATTTATTGGTCCTTTTGAGATTCTGGAAAAAGTTGGACCTGTGGCCTATCCGATAGCCCTTCCACCTCGGTTAGCAGGTGTGCATGATGTTTTTCATGTATCAGTTCTGAGGAAGTACATGTATGATCCTTTCCATGTGATTGATTTTACTCCACTTGAGCTGACGGAGGATTTGCGGTACGAGGAGCACCCGATACAAATTCTTGCTCGTGAGACGAGAGAATTACGTAATCGGGTCATACCTTATGTTAAAGTGCAATGGAATTATCACGATGAACGAGAAGCAACATGGGAATTGGAGACAGTGATGCAAAGGTCTTATCCCCACTTGTTTGCACTTTGAGTTGAGTTACTTACTTCACTTTAGTTTCGAGGACGAAACTATTAAAGGAGGGAAGAATGTAATACTTGGTATTTTTGTTCTATTACTATGAGTTTACTATATTTTATGAGGAGAAGCTGTTTCGGTGCGAAGTAGGCCCGAAAATAAGCTAAGTTGAGTTTGACCATTTCGGGCGCCCGAATCTTGGGAAGTGGACGCCCGAAAGTTTTGGAGCCATTGGGTTGTTTTGGATGGATCCGGAAGTTTTTGGACATTTTGGATCTGGGCGCATGTTCCAGACGCCCGAATGTGGATCCGAATTGGGGTATGACGTGGACTAACACGTGTCGAGTTGCAGGACACGTGTCGACTGCCGGAGGAGCGCCGCCCCACCGCTTGCCGACCACCGCCGAACCGCCTGGCCGCCTAACTGACACCTGGCATTAGTGATTTTCGGACGCCCGGAAGGGGGAATTCGGGCGCCCGAAAGTGGGATTTTGGGGCCTATAAATAGGTGTGCATCCTGATCATTTTAGGCCATTTCCTACTTTCGTATTCCACCTTTTAGAGAGAGAAAAGCTAGAGTAAGGGCCATGTGTTGCCATTAGTGATGATCTAGCTTGCTCTCTTCTACTGTGTTGTTCAGATCTTGTTCTGATCATTCGTTCTGTTGGAGGTGGCAGTCCATTCGGTGGTAGATTCAGATTGGAGTACTGTTTGAGCCTAGTGTGTACTCTGGAGGATTGGATCTGAGATTGTATTTGATTTCCACCGTGGTTGGATTAGCATTTGAGGTGGGTTGATATTTACCAGATTCAGTGGATTTCCTCCTAAGTGCTTATTCTCATATTAGCATGACATGATATCGTTGGCATTATGTTAGTTACGACATGCTTTAGTTGAGACTGATTAACTGCTTGCATATGTATGATATGATTATTGATGAGGTAGTGATACCTGATAGCAAGCATGATTTTATTATATTCTTGATGCATGATTTAGCCTACACCTATCCTGTTGTATTGATATCCATTGTATCAGCTGTTGTACATACTAGTGTAGGCGATCTTATTGTGGCTCGTGCTATGTTGATTATACCTCCTCTTTGTGGTAGAATTGAGTTGATTGTGAGCACTTGAGCATTGATCGGTTGATATGGGTCATACTTGTTGATTATGCATTTGAGGTGCCGAGGGCACGTGAGTTTCCTGTGTGAGATCAGATTGAGCCATCTTGTTGATTATATGCCTGTGGGTGCTTGGCGATGATATGTGTTGTGACATTATACTCGGTTGGGTCGCTCCCACGAGTACCACTCCTGAGTTGGGTTATGTGTTGTACAGAGGGTTCATTGCCTGTACTAGTTGGCTCCCTACGGGTAGAGCGTGATGTTCAGGCCGCAGGTATGATATTGTGGATTCGTGATAGTCCTCGTTTGATGTGTTATTGTCGGATCGTTGGCGCTAACCATTAATCCCAAAAGCTCGAGCTGTTAGAAATACGCAACCAATTCACTTAAAGCGTACAGATACAGCGCCCACGGGTTTCGATTGTGACTCGGCCCCACCAGCCTCACGCCACTTCGAACATGACTCGGCCCACCCAGCCTCACGCCATTTCGAACATGACTCGGCCCAACATGGCCTCCCGCCACAAGGCAGGATGCTGGCCCATTTAAACCAACAATCCTCCCTCCAGCACCTGCACACATTCGCAGCATGCGGGAATCGAACCCGTGACCACTGGCTCTGATACCACTTGTCGGATTGTTGGCGCTAACCATTAATCCCAAAAGCTCGAGCTGTTAGAAATACGCAACCAATTCACTTAAAGCGTACAGATACAGCGCCCACGGGTTTCGATTGTGACTCGGCCCCAACAGCCTCACTCCACTTCGAACATGACTCGGCCCACCCAGCCTCACGCCATTTCGAACATGACTCGGCCCAACATGGCCTCCCGCCACAAGGCAGGATGCTGGCCCATTTAAACCAACAATTATGATTAGATTATTGATACTCGTATTGACAACTTGAGCATTGTGCATAGTAGTGGTAGTTTATCTCCTACTTTCTTTATTGCTCTCTATTTATCTTGAGATCGAGGACTTAGTGGGTAGACCACTGACGCTGGTGGCGGTACCCACTGAGGACTACTTGTTTGATAGTAGTTCTCACACCCGTTGTTGACACCTTTTTGTAGAGTCTTCTTCTCCGGCTGTGCTTCTGATCGCGGAAAGGAGACCGTCGGGTAGATCTGATCCCCGGACAGTTGGATAGAGGTATACCCCATTTTGGTGGATGATCCTATGAGTCTGTACATACAGTGGTTGTTGGAGATTGACAATTATGTATATTTGGTTGTTGGATTGGTGATGTATGTATGTACAGTGAACTTATTGTTTATATAGTACTTAACAGCTTTGTTACTTTTGTTACCTTTAGCTGTTAGTTGATGTTGTTTTCGATTCGTATGCTCAGTAGAATTACTGTGTATATGTCACGCCCCGGGCTAGTTCTAGATGCGGAAAAACGTGCCAATTTTTTTTTTTTTTGAAAGCCTAGCCCGCGCCACGTACAGACCCGCCACAAATACAAGGTCCGCTGTACACACGGACAAAGACTCCCCTGTATTTGCACGGCGTCCACAACATACAATAGGATCACAACCACCATTCATTCATCACAACAACAACACAACAACTCAAGAGATTCATACAGCTAACAGTCCTTAAACCTGTATGAATCTAAGCAAGTCCTAAGGCGAAGGATGATGCAATGCACATACAACAGATCATTCTAGAAAACTGCTCCTTACACAGAAGCTCTATTTTGAAACCCTAATCTCAAACATTGAAGAATCATTTGAAAACTGTTCTCCACACGAGAACTCTCTTTTGAAATTACAAAAGTCGATCGGTCGAAAATCCCTTTGAAAATTGTTTCCCACACGGAAACCCTTATTCGAAAACGCTACCACGAGGGGTAGAAAACCAAGACATGCGATAAAAGCCACGATGATAGAATAAAGGTACCGACATCCAAAAGTCTAAGCATGAAAACCTCACATGAATACTAAACGAAATCCACGAGATCTAAGCATGCAAGACAATCATCCAACATATAACTGTACCAAAACATATCATGCTAGATAAAACAACCACAGTGTAACTGAACCATATCCATAACTAACTGGCAGAGGATAAGGGTAATAACCAAATCTGGAGAAGTAGCCTCACAAGTCGGAACCTCTAGAGCTACTATCTAGGCGTGCCTCGCAACGTCCCGACTCCCACCACCCTGCTCACCTGAAAACAACCACGAGGGCGGGGGGTGAGAACATGTAAACATGTCTCCCCTCCCAGTGGGTACCGCAAGCCGACGAAGACGAGGTGTACACACCGGCACGAGGGTCAACAAAAGGATAGATGAGGTAAACAGTAGCACAAGTAAGTATGGGGCTGACATACAACTGAACAACTATGCTACTGTAAGCAACTAGTATATGCATCAATGGAGATAACCACAAAGTAAACACAATCCATAGCCACCGGGACGCATCCCCGGCACTGTCACACTGCTCATCTCTCGGCACCTCAACCTTCTGCACGCAACGCAAAAAGGCTCACGGGTCGGAACAGCTCAACGACCCTTTTCCGAAAAAGAACACACCCAGGCGGTGGATCACACCGCGGTGTACGTGATGTGCCAGAAGAGCTATGACGATCGATGCGAATGCTCAATCCACAGAACGGCAACGAGCCGTGAAGCAACTGATAAACCACAACGAGGATCGCTCGGAACAACAGGCGATCACTACCGACCAACTGGGTCGTCTCAATAATCATGCAAACCACAACTACTCTACTATATATCCAAGCACAAATAAGTAGAGGCAACGGGAGTCAAGTGAACTAATAACTGAAATGCAAGAGAAGGGATAGAAAGGTATCACCGTAGTCCACTGAACCGACTCCGGATCGAAGTACCCACCTGTCGAAAGATCAAATCTAACACCGACGGCTCTCGGGAACTGCTACAGGACCTACGAAAGACTCACAGGGTCAAGGTCCACCAAGTCGACACTAAACACAAAGCTCTCACATTCCCGAAACCGACGGATCGCCCGGAAAATCCACCGGGATGATCCCGAAACCACACTAAGCCCCACAGGGGTACCAACAACCAAACCAGGTCCCTCGCTGTCCCCGAACACACAAAACCAAGTGATGGGACAGCGAGCACAAGCTCGGGGTGCCACAAACACAAACGCACTCGAAAAGGCTTTCCGGGTTCCCGAAAAATGCCGAATTGGCACCGGAACCCCCCGTCACTCATCCGCTGTCCTCGGAACTTCGAGACAGCGATGAGGAACAGCCAACAAGGCTAAATGACGAAGCCAAGTCACTCACGAAGACAGCGAGTGAGTCGCACGACTAGAAACACGCATTTCGCCGATTATTTCATCGAAAAACGCGTCGGAAAAGAATCCGAGACTCCGTGAAGAGCGAAAGGGTTGGACAACAAGTCCACAGGGCCCCGAGGACCATACCCTTGCCGCCCACAGCGTCGCAACGCTGCCACAAACGCCAAAGTCCACAAACAAGCGACAAATATAAACATACAAGCACTAAACAAAGCCGTTCGAGCAAACCGTACATCCGCACGACCTTCCGCAAGCACCAGCGGATAGGTAACGATGTCACGGAGACCGTGCTCACAGCCCCACTGCGACAGAACAAGTCGCAAGCTTAGCAATTGCATAAAAATAGCAAGGACATACAATGCAAAAGCTCGACATCGGCCGAACAGCACAAAGGCTCACCCAAACTGAAAACTAAGGTGAGCATGATGATCAGCGCATCGCTGCGATCATCGTGCTCACCTTCCCAAGCTTCGGGAGGCAACAGGGAGCTCAAACACAAGAGTACGGCCAAAAACTCAAAACAAGACCCCGGCCGGAGCAACCAGCTCCGGCCGGCTGCAGGCCGGCATGCACGACCAGCGGCGGCCAGGGTCGGCAGAGGAGGTGGCAAGGAAGAGGGGGCTCACCTCAGCCGGCGGCGGGAAGCGGCGGCGGCGGCGCGGGGAAACCGGTAGCCCTCGGGTTGGCTAGGGCACGGCGGCGCGGCAACAGACGGCGACGGTGGCGAGCGAGCACCGGCAAGAGGGGGTCGCCGGACGTCGTCCTGCCGGTGACCGCGACAAAAACAACGGCGGGCGGCGGCGGCGGAGCAAGCTCGGCCGCAGCTGCCCAAGCTGCCAAGCCAAAGCTTGCGGCGGCTGCGGCGGCGCTCCGGCGGCACGGCGACGGCCGGGGGGAGGCAGGGGGCGGCACCGGAGGTCACTTCACGGGGGGTGGCGGCGGCGCTCACCCTCCCAGTGGGCGGGGGAGGCGGCGGCGGCACGGGCCCACAGGCCTCGGCCAGCTGCTGCCCTAGCAGCAGCTGGCAGCAGGCTGGCGGAGCACGGCTGCGGCTCCCGGCGGCACGGCGGGTCACCGGCGGTCGTGCCACCTCAGGGGAAGCCCATGCATGGGTTCCCCCTGGGTGCACACCGCAGGGAAGGAGGAGGAGAAGAAGAAGAAGAAGAAAGAGAAGAAAAGGAAGAGAGAGGCTTGGCCGGAGTTGAGCCGGCC
>JABWPP010000050.1:27302058-27412058 GCA_016920855.1 Puya raimondii
TATGAAGTTTCTAGAACAAATGAATTTTTAATTTGTGACTTATCGAACTTACAACTAAAGAGATCTAACGTATATACATTCACCACTAAACTTATTTCTTTACTCCTATAACTCCTAGTGTTTGAATTTGAAAGTAAATAAGATGAAACCTGGCATTAGCTTGTTGTAACCTATAGATGTGTAAAGCCTAGTGAGCTTGTTCATTCTTCATCGCACGTCAAAAAATAATTTGCATACTATTTCTTCTATTTTCATATTTCACTATAGTTGAGAGAGGCCAAAAAAAGGTGTTCTTCTTGATAGAGCTTTCGGCTCATCTACTTATGCAGAATTGGTGAAGCCACACGACGATAGTCGAGCTGTTGTATCTTAGAAGGAACAAGCCAATGTTCTGCTGCAACTGTTTGAGGGCTTTGCCAACCGCAGAGGTCTTGAATTTTCTTAAAAAGTGCGAGATTTCCATGCCTCGGCTTGATCGACTCGTCGGCACTTTTTATTTTCTTTTGTAGTCTAACCTCTATTTTTGTGTATTCGCACCAATAATTTAAAGAGATTCAACGGGCCTGCACATGAAAAGCTCAACCATAATGCCGAAGATCTCAACAAGCCCTTCCGCTTCAAAAGAACACACTTCAAGAGGTGGAAAGGAAAAAGCGTTATTCTACCTCAACCTACTGAAAGTTGCATACGTTCTTACGGAGAAAAAAAAATCCAAAGAAGACTAACACCGACAACATGACAAAGGATGAACTTCTTGAACACTATGATAAGACTGAGAAATATGAGAAAAATGAGTACAATTATCGGTATTATCTCCTCAACTACCTTTCAAATCAATTTATGATTATTATGAAAGTACTTAGCAAAGAAGCTTTGGAACTGCAACTAAAAGATGATAAAGATGAAGCTGGTCAAATAGTATGCCGTTCGCCGCTCTTTCGCTACCAAATGGTCGAAGGAAAGTCCGTGGTGGAGGAAGTTCAAGATTTTTAGATGATCGCGCATGAAGTTCAATCCGAAGGAGTCAAGTCCGGAGATAACTTGATCATACTGGGGATCATCGACAAGCTACCACCATCACGGAAGAAATTTCAAAAGACGCTTCAACACAAACAAAAGGAGAGTCCCCCAAAATGTTAACTGCACGTATTCACGTGGAGGAGGAGGCAAGAGGCCAAGATGCACTTGAAGCAAAAGAGAATAATGATAGCGCCACTAGGGTAAACATAGTATCATCTAATTCTTTACCTGATAACAATTGTTCTAGAATACATACTTGAAGCCTGAGAAGAAATTTGAGAAGTATAGTGGTAAACCTCAATTTAAGAAAAAATTACGTAACAATCAAGGACCTCCTTCTCAAGGGAAAAGTTCTATAATTTGCTATGTTTGTGGCAAAAATGGGCATATTGCTCGAATTTGCAAATTTCATAAACGTAAAACTTTATCAAAGGCAAACGTTATCGAGGAGCCACTTGTGGCGATGAAAATAGACATATGCTTGGTAGAGAATGCTAAAGGATGGTGGGCAGACTTTGATGCCAATATGTATGTCTGTCATTATAAAACTTCTTAAAATATATACTCCCTATAAGCAATCAAGAAGTATCATGTTTGGTGATTCATATACTTCTAAAGCTTTAGGGTGTGGTGAGGTCGAGTTAAACTTTACTTCCGGAAGGATGCTCATCTTGAAAGATGTGTTGTATATATACCTTCCACTGGGAAAAACTTGAGGTCAAATTTTTTTTCTTAATAAAGCTGGCTTCAAATAGGCTATTGAGTCTGATCAGTATATGATTTTCAAGAATGAAAAGTTTTTGGGTAAAGGTTATGCATGCGATGGAATGTTTAAACTAAACATTGAGAATAAATCATCTTCTATTTCTGCTTACATGCTTTCTTCTATAAATTTTTGGCATGCTCGTTTGTGTCATATTAATAGCAGATATGTTAGCTTGATGAGTAGTTTAAGATTAATTCCTAGACTGAATAGTAATTTTGATAAATATAAAACATGTAGTAAGTCAAAAATCACTAAACAACCTCATAAGAGTATTGAAATAAGTACCGAATTGCTTTAGCTAATTCACAGTGATATTTGTGAATTTGAAGGTACTTTTAACTAGAGGAAATCAATATTTTATCACTTTTATCGATGATTTTTCCAAATATAATTATATTTATTTAATAAAAGAATAAAAGTGATGTTTTTGACAGATTTAAAATTTTCGTTCATGAAGTAGAAAACCAATTTGATAAAAAGATTAAAAGAATTAGAAGTGATCAAGGTCATGAGTATGAATCTACGGGATTCAATTCTTCTGTTCACATGTGACGCCCCATTTCCCGGGGGTCACCTATCCTAGAACTACTCCAGTCCTAGCACGCTTAACTCTCTTAACCTCTTGGGCCTAGCCACCGCCAAAATGCTATAGCAGGGTTTAGAAACTCACAACCACCTGGCAATGTGAGACTCTCTCACTAGCCTTAGCCGACCCGCCACACTTCACAAGGGGTCACCCGTTCTAGAACTACTACAGTTCTAACACGCTTAACCTTCTTAACCTCTTGGGCTTAACCACTGCCCAACATATGCTATAGCCGGGTTTTAGAAACTTACAACCACCTGGCAATGTAAGACTCGTCTCACTAGCCTTAGCCGACCCGCCCCACTTCCTAGGGTGTCAGCCACGCTTAACCTTCTTAACCTCTTGGGCTTAGCCACCGCCCATCATGCTATAGTGGGGTTTAGAAACTCATAACCACCTGGCAATGTGAGACTTGTCTCACTAGCCTTAGCCGACCCGCCCCACTTTCCAAGGGGGTCACCCATCCTAGAACTACTCCAGTTCTAGCAAGCTTAACCTTCTTAACCTCTTGGGTCTAACCACCGCTCAACATGCTATAGCCGGGTTTAGAAACTCAACCACCTGGCAATGTAAGACTTGTCTCACTAGCCTTGGCCGACACGCCCCGCTTCCCAGGGGGGTCACCCATCCTAGAACTACTCCAATTCTAGCACACTTAATATTCTTAACCTTTTAGGTCTAACCACCGCTCAACATGCTATAGCCAGGTTTAGATGTTTAGTCCTATTACATCTTATATATAGGACTACCTGGGGTCTCACATTCTCTCCCCTTTAAGTCCTGACATCCTCGTCAGGCTCAGACGCACAAGTACCAGGCGATGTAAGACTCATTCATCTCACACTTCCGACTGGTAATTGGCTCTGATACCAACCGTGACCCCCCACTTTCCAATGGGTCCTAGAACTATTCCAGCCCTAGCACGTTTAACTCTCTTAACCTCTTGGGCCTAACCACCGCCCAAAATGCTATAGCTGGGTTTAGAAACTCACAACCACCTGCCAATGTGAGACTCTCTCACTAGCCTTAGCCGACCTGCCCCACTTCCCAGGGGGGTCACCCATCCTGGAACTACTCCAGTTCTTTTTCTTGTATGTGTTCCTAATAAAAGGAGCTGGCTTTAGAGGTTTAGCCCTATCACATCTTATATATAGGACTACCTGGGGTCTCACATCACACTTTAGGAATTATCCATGAGAAAACAACTTCATATTCGCCTGCCTCTAATGAAGTGGCTGAAAGAAAGAATAGAGCTAACAAATGCTATGATAGTTAACACTGATGTACCCTTAAATCTTTGGAGCAAAGCTATTTTAACTGCATTTTATGTCTTGAATCAAGTACCACATAAGAAGTCTAAAATGACACATTTTGAATTGTGGAAAGGGTATAAAGCCAAACTTGGAATATCTTAAAGTATGGAGTTGTCTAGCTTATGTAAGGCTATCAGACCCTAAAAGACCTAAACTGGGTGTTAAAGCTGCCACTTGTGTATTTCTTGGATATGTTTTGAATAGTATAGCCTATAGATTTTTAGAGATTGAAAATAATGTGATTTTTTATGTTCTAAAAAAAAGAAAATAATGTGATTTTTGAATCAAAAGGTGCAATCTTTCATGCCTTTTAAATCGATAAATAGTGAGGACTAAGAATTTAAGTGTTTCAAATAAATCTAGTTCTTCAAACTCCTTTTTGTAAATGAAGAACAATATAATTTTAAGTGTTAATTTCATACAGGTCCCTACAAACATAGTGAATTGTAAATATATCCCTACAAAGTTCAACTTTCATATGTTGTCCCTACAAAAGTCCTATTGTTTTCAAATATGTCCCTGCCGTTAGAATCCGTTAGAAAAATTTAGTTAACCATAGGTTAAATACTTAACCATGGTTAGTCAATAAGATAACTTGATATTTTTACCCTTCTTATATTAGCTGTTATGGCTTTTGGAGGAACATATTTGTGATGGCAAAAAGGTTATTTTACTTATTTGCTGTTAAAAAATAAACAGTGCTTTAACGGTAACAAACCAGAGGGAAATATTTAAAAACATTAGGACTTTTGCAGGGACAACATATGAAAGTTGAACTTTGTAGGGATATATTTGCAATTCACTATGTTTGCAGGGACCTGTATAAAATTAACCCTAATTTCAAATCTACAAGGAGTAAAGCGAAACAGAATAGAAAAAAATTTTGCCCCTGATTATATTGTTCATAATATTGAAGAAAATTTATTTTCTTTACAAGAAGCTTTATCTTCAAATGATGCCCTCTTTTTGAAAAGAGGTTACTTATGAGATAGAATCCCTAATTTCTAATAAAATTTGAAAATTAGTGGACTTACCTCCAGACTGTACAACAATTGGTTGTAAATGGGTTCTCAAAAAGAAATCTAAACCAGATGGTAGTATAGACAAGTATAAAGTGAGAATTGTCGCAAGAGGTTATAAGTAAAAAGAAGATTTAGACTTCTTTTATATCTTTTCTCCGATTACTAGAGGGACATCCATCAGAGTTCTTATTGCTATTGTTGCACTTCATGATTTACAAATCCATCAGATGTGTGTAAAAACAACATTTCTAAATGAGGACCTAGATGAAGAAATATATATGGACCAACTTTAGTGGTTCAGTGAGCCTGGGCAAGAAAATAAAGTATGCAAACTAAATAAATTCCTTTTATGGCTTAAGGCAGGCACCCGAACAGTGGCAAGAAAAACTTGAATTTTGCATGATTGAAAATGGCTTTAGATCAAATGAGTGTGATAACTGCATCTATAATGAAAATTTTGAAAAAGTCGCATATTATTGTTAGCCTTTATGTAGATAATTTGCTAATTTTTTGGCTCTAACTTGAATGTTATCAATGAGACACAAATTATGCTATATCATTATTTTGAAATAAAAGATTGGTGAGGCTAACTTTATTTTGGGTATGAAAATTACCAAAACACAGATGGTATTTTCTTGATCAGTCACATTGTATTGAGAAAATTTTGAAAATGTACAACTTTCTCGATTGCAAGTATGTGACTACATCTTTTGATTCGAGTATTCACTTATTCTATGTTAAAAGTGAAAATAAAATTTTGAATCAAAAGGAATACGCTAGTATGATTGGAAGCTTGCGTTTTGCGACTGATTGTACTAAACCTAATATTGTATATGCAGTAGGAATACTTAGTAAATTTAGAAGCAAGCTAGGTAAAAATCATTGGTATGCCATGAAATGAGTGATGAAATATCTTATTGGTACCAAAACTTATGGCTTGTTTTATGAAAAATACTTGCTGTAATTAAGGGTTACAGTGATGCTGACTTGAATATCCTGTCAAGTGATTCTCTCTCTTTCACTGTTATATTTTTACTTTAGCAGGTGATGTTATATGTTAGAAATCTAAAGAACAAATTATCACTTCAAACTCAACTATGGAAGTCGAGCTTCTTGTTTTAGCTTCAGCTAACGAGGAAGCTAGTTGTTTGAGAAACTTATTATATGAGATTCCATTTCTGGAAAAATTACTTCCATATGTGTTAATACATTACGATAGCACTACTGCTATTGGTAGAGTGAGAAACCTTTACTACGGTAAGTCTAGATCCGTGAGAAAAAAAATACAATACTGCGAGATCATATATGAATAATGGTATTATTAATGTAGATTATATTGAATCTACTGATAATCTAGCAGATTCATTAACCAACACATTGGGAAGAGAAAGGATTTGGAATACATCGAGGGGGATAAGTCTAAAGCTTACAACATCATGAACCAGATATAAGGATACCCAACCTGATGATTAGAGATCCTGAAAATCAGGTTCAACAGGAAAAACGAATCATATGTTGATTGTAAAGAATGCACAATAGATAGATCTATATGATCGCATATTTATCTATCCCTATGTTGTGAGTGCATTTTTGTAACGAAAGAGGGTTGAGTTATTACACTCTTAATAGAATTTGTGCCTCTTATGAGCTGGTTGTCAGAATTACATGAGCACCCTTGATGGATTTCACCTATGCGAGCATGAAAGTGGGGTCGTTTCTTATGAGAATGGGCTATTTCTCGTAGATGCTCATAAAAACCAGGATTAGCACAAGGTCGTAACTTACTAGTTAGTAAAGCTCATGTCAACATCTGGATTATTATATGTAAAAAGTGACACTATTTTTCTTAAGCAGCCAAAGTTCAAATCTGAAACCACTCTAGCTTTGAAGTAAAGATTATTGCCTCATTAAGTGAAGGTTCAATGCAAAGCAAACCTTCATTGTGTATAATGATACCTCTTTGACCATAAACTCTTATATATTTTTAATAACAAAACAAATGGAAAAATATTGTAACATTTTATTATTAAAATAAAATGAATTGTATTTATACCCCACAATGGTGTTACAACTTTTTTTATCCTTGCATTCATTGTGAAGTTTCTATACCTGATGCATTTTTATTTGTGACTTTTGAACTTACAAATAAAGAGATCTAACGTATGTACATTCACAACTAAACTGTTCTCTTTATTCCTGTAACCTCTAGTGTTTGAATTTGAAAGTAAATAAGATGAAACCTATGGCTTTAATTTGTCCTAAACTATAGGCATGTGAAGCCTACATATAGTGAGCTTGTTCATTCTTTATCGGACACCGAAATATAATTTGCGTACTATTTCTTCTATTTTCATATTTCACTATATTTGATAGAGGTCAAAAAAAAGTGTTCTTCTTGATGGAACTTTGGGCTCATCTACTTATATAGAGTTGGTGAAGCCACATAATGAAAGTCGAGCTGTTGTATCTTGGAAGGGACAAGCTAGTGTTCTGCTGCATCTATTTGAGGGCCTTGCCAACCGCAAAAGACTTGAATTTTCTTAAAGAGAGTGAGACTTCCGTGCCTCGGCTTGATCGACTCGTCGACATTTTTTTATTTTTTTTGTAGTCTAATCTCTATTTTTGTGTATTCGCACCAACAATTTGTTTTTTTCACTAATAATTAATTAAATTCAAATATAAATCTAAATATAAAAATTATTAGATTAAATTATAATTTAAATTAGAATTTGAATCATGGATTTAAAATTTAAGTTTTAGTTTCTTAAATTTTATTATAATTTTAGCATAATTTTAACTTAAAAATTAAACTTGAATTATGAATTTAAATTTTAATTTTAATTTTAATTTCAAATATGAATCTAAATTTGGATTTTAGTTTTGATTACGACTTAAGATAGTGGATTCAAAGTTTAATTATAATTTAAATTTTTAAATTTTAATTTGAACATTAAGTTGAATTTTGTATTCAAAATCTCATTCAAATTTGAACTGAAATTAAAATCAAATTTTATATTTAAATTGTAAATGGAAATTTATAATAGATTTTTAAATTTAATTCATGCATTTAATTTGAATTAATGTTAATTTTGAAGTACCAATTTTAGTTTTTTATTTTTGTGTTGAAGTCAATTTTACATTTTGAATTACAAAATTCTATTTGAAATATTTTGTGGGCAATTAAACTTTGCTCGACCAAATAATAGTAATTGGCTGATTCCGATTCTAATCCCTATTTATGAACCAAACAAATTAGGATATTCGATCATTCTGTTGTTTATTCCACCTCATTAGGATTCTTATTCCAATTTCGATTCCAATTTTCAACAAAACATGCCCTAAATGTCAAAATCAGTCATCACAAATCAAATCATCTGATTTAAAGATTCGTTGGCCTATTTTGACTCCCCACTGAAACCTAAACGCTAGATAATTTTATTCCCAAAGACAAAACTAATGCTTCTAAACTAGAGAAGCAATTTCGGAATCCAATTGGAAGATGCACATGATACTGTATAGCCAACCATAAAGAAGAACATTCCAGAAAACCCAACATTAACCGAACAAAATTCACGTGCCTATTTATTACCAACCGACTGCACCCAGGTAACGGCCACCTGGACAAAATTTCGTGGAGGCCGGGGCTCCAGCAGAGGTTTTTTTAAAATTAAAGAAATATTAGCAAATAATAAAAAATATAAAAGTTAAGAAATAAAATTTAGAAAAAAAAATGAAAAAAATTGATACTAGAAATAAGTGCACAAATAAAGAGTTCGCTTCTGGTTTATAGTTTTTGTAATAACACACAAAATTTATCTGAACTATAGACTATTTTGATTAAACTATCTAATTTTTTAAATTTTTTGTTTTACTATTCAACATTTCCATTTATTTGATTGAGTCAGTCAACGATACTGTGATTTAAAATTTAAATGCATTGTTTGTCTTCATAGATTTAGTTAGTATATTTTATATCATTCTCGCAATTATAAATTCACTAATATAAACAATTAGCTTAAATTTTAAAATTAAAGTATCGTTAACTGACTCAAATTAAACAAATAAAAGAGTTGCATAGTATATTCAAAATTTTAAAAGATCGATTAGTCCACTCAAAATGGTCTATAATTCAGGTAAGTTCTATATGATTTTACTATACTTTTTTGAAAGTAAAAATAAAAAAAATACTATACATGACTGATTTGTTTTTAATTAAAAAAAAAATTTAAAAGTGGTCATTGTGGCAGGTAGGTATTATTAAAGTGACAATTTATAGAAAATAAAAGTACATATAGAAAATAGCAAATAAGAGGCCGCATTATAGACAAACACTTCCAGAAAAGCTAAACTATGATGACTATGATCAATCTTTCCAACTTCCAAGAAAAAGAGCTGCTCAAGCTAGCTTGTTTCACAAAAGTCGCATGCATATAAGGAATAATTCTGAAGTTATAATCATTTTTTTGTTTGCATCACTCAGACTGGCCCATTTATCAGTTATTACATGTTGAAAGATGCCAAAAATAATTCAAAATTAGATAAAACAATATAGCTGAAGCATAAAAAAATGGTTGCAAATGGTTACTTATGGAGGATCACACCATCCAATTCTTGCCTGCCCACTATGTAGAACCTCAAGAGATAGAAAGAGTACAAAAGATCAAGTCGCCGTAGCCTCCAAAAAAGTGAGGAAAAAAAATCACAAAATCTGTCAACAACAATAACGTAAAAAAAGCCAATAAAATTTAAAAAACACAAAAGGAGACAATATCATGAGCAAACAAAAGTATTCGTAATTTGGTAAAGAAAAACAGAGGCAAATAGGAAACGTACTTAAGGAAGTGAGCATACTAAAAAAAGAAGAAAATTCAGATAGCAACAATATGAAGTTAACAGCAAGAACACCAAAAAAAAAAAAGGAAAAAAAGAAGACGATGTTCAGATAGCAGAGGGTGGATAGTGATATTATGCTAGTAACAACAAATGGCCAGAAAAAAGAAAACTTTTCTGGGAAGAAAAGACAAAAAATAAATGACATAGTGATATAAAAAAAATCATGTAAAAAAGTTCTAGCATGTCGTTTTTTGATCACATAGCAATAGACTAAAGAGGAATGGAGAATAAATGTAAGTGCCGAATTCATTCACTACCTAAGTTTACCAACTTCTCCAATTACAGAACTTGTAAATCTTCTTTTACTTACTATATAAGAAATTGAAGAAACTTAAACTGCAGATAGCAAATGCACTCTAAACCTGTTTTAGAGCAAAGTTGTTACAATGAAACAGCGAAAATAATATCCAAAATAAAAACTAATGCAAGAAAAGAAAATGAAAGAAAATAACACATCAAGATTTACGTGATTCTGCCATCAGCCTACGTCTATGAAAAAAACGGAGTAAAGACTTTAATTAATGTCGAAAGAGAAGTACAAAGATAATCTCTCTCAGGGATTCCAAAACCAAAAGTCCGTACAATTCTCCGCTCACCAAAAACAACCTCTATACCAACAGCTCAATAGTTCTATGTAATTAAAGCATGGCTTAATTAGAGTTGTGGCTACATTAACTTTGCCGTAACATGCAATTTATAATGCATAGCTCTCGAGTTAGTTCTAATTAGACTCGTTGTCTAATTGAACTTTCATTCCTACTCTATATAATCTAAATAAATATAAGTTCTATCTTATCCTATTTAGATAAGGATTTAACTTCAATTTAGATAACTACAAATTTAAACCAAAATCTAACAAAAATGAACACAAAGCTACCTTAGAATAAAGAGAACGCTGTACAGATGAAGAGTCTAATAGTCAAAAAGCTAAGATATTAAAAAAAAGGGTTAATTGCATACAGGTCCCCGCAAATATAGTGAATAGCAAAAATATCCCTGCAAAGTTCAACTTTTACAAAATATCCCTGCAAAAGTCCTAACTCTTGCAAATATATCCCTCTGGTCAATTGCTGTTAGAGAACTGTTTATTTTTTAACAGTGAGTCTGTGAAATGACTCTTTTGCCCTCACAAATATGTCCCTGGAAAAGGAGACACAAAGAAGAAGAAGAAGAAGAAGAAGAAGAAGAAGAAGGGGGCGGCGGCGGCCGGCGGTGGTGCCCCCCTTCCCCTTCCGCTTTGCCGCCGTCCACCCTCCCCCGGGCGGGTGGCGGAGCTTGACTTCGAGTCCCTCGGCCTCCGCGGCGACGGCGCCATCCTCGCCATCAATTGCGTCGGTGCTCTGCGCGGCGTCCCCCCCGCGCCGCGCCGGCGCGACGCGTTCCTCGCCGCGATCCGGCTCCTCGAGCCGCGGATCGCCACCGTGGTCGAGGAGGAGGCCGACCTCGTGGCGGCAGCGGCGGCGGGGGGGGCGGACGAGGGCGGCGGGGAGGCGGCGGAGGGGGCGGAGGGGGGGGGCGGACGAGGGCGGCAGGGAGGCGGCGGAGGGGGCGGACGAGGGCGGACGAGGGCGGCGGGGAGGCGGCGGAGGGGGCACGAGGGCGGCCGGGAGGCGGCGGAGGGGCGGCGGATCCGCCGGAGGTGTCGGCGGAGCGGCGGGAGCGGGCGGCGGATCAAGGAAGAGGAAGAGGAAGTGGATGGGGGTAAAAGGGTCATTTGACCTTCTTAACTAATGAGAGTTAAAAATTTAACTATGGTTAATTCAAAAATTCTAAAAGAGTATAACAACAGGGACATTTTTGCAGACGGTAGAACTTTTGCAGGGATATTTTGCAAAAGTTGAACTTTACAGGAATATTTTTACTATTCACTATATTTGTGGGGACCTGTATGCAATTAACCCAAAAAAAAGTAGCTGAACAAAACAAAGGCATCATCAAATAGTAAACAATTATCAGTGAAAGGACCAACTACCTAATTTTCTACTATTTATCACTTGAGAAGAACTCTATAAATATAAAAAGTTATCAGTAAAAGAACCAACTATCATAATTCTCTATAATTTATCACTTAAGAAGAACTCTATATATATTTTAAATATGCATACCTAAATTATATTTCACCCAAAGAAAACATGTATCTCTCTCCCAAAAGTATGACAGGTGCAAGATAAATAACCTAGTTCTATGTGTGGCTTATGAGAGGCATCTCTAGGGCCTGGCCCAATCCGTGGGGAAAAAAGGGCTTGGCATACTGTAAACTCCTAAGTTATTTCTGCACATTTATTATCATGGGAAGACTAAGAATAAAAAAGGTTCAAGTTGACCAAAACGAAAGCATGTTTAATTCGAGAAATAGGAAGGAAATATAAGCATATTTTCATTTATTTTTCATACCAATCATACATGATAGATAAGTTAGTCACTTAAAGCAATAAAATGAATATGACCATCTTAATTAACTCTATGCTATCATTAGAAAACAAATAAAAGTGAAAGTGAAAAAAAAAACCCAAGTATAGATAAAGCAAGATAAACCACTATTAAGGAACCAATCAAACATATCAGCAAAAACCACCAAATTAAACTTTAATCTTTGTTACAATATATTTAGTATCATTACTCTATATTTTGAATACTCTATATTAGAAAACTGCATAATACTATCATATATAGAGTAAGATTATATAGTATATAATCCCGGTTGTATTATTACTATAGTAGACATTATTACTATAGTAGACATATCTTTTGTACTATATATTTACATCAATACAACCCAAGGGGGTATGCTCTTTTGCCCTTCTTTCATGGTATCAGAGCGGGAACCCTAATTTGGGGATATCGATCTATAGCCACCATCCATCATCCACCACAAGTCTCACCTTCTTCTATAGGTGTTCTTTTTCTTTTGGTGTTCTATCTCCTCGTTACAATACTGCTACAATACCGGCACTACAGTACTGCTACAGTCTGCTGCTGCTACAATAATTTCAGCCTCTTTGCTCTTCTGGTGCCGCTCGGACTATCCTAGTGCCGCTCGCTAGTTGCTGGTGTTAATTGGTCCTTCTCTGGTGCGGCCGTTCTTGTTTGGTGCTAAGTGGTTCCTCTCTTGTGCGTTGGGTTCAGCTAGTTTGGTAGAAACCAGGTTCTTCCTTTTTCTCATCCGCTACATTCCGGTTTGTCTTTCTTTCATATCTAGTGGTGGATCTTTCTCTTAAGGTGGCAAACATGTCTTCTTCTATCTTAATTTGCCAGTTATTAATATCAGAACTCTCATACCACTAGAACTCACTGATTCCACATATCTTGTGTGGAAACAAGTCTTTCTTAATATTCTAGAAAGTTTTGGTGTTACATCATATGTGGACGGAACTGGTGTTGTACCTTCTCAGACTATAGAAACTGCTGATAAGAAGACGGTAATAAATTTGAAATATTTAAGTTGGAAAAGAGAAGATACTACTATACTCTCATTGATTAATGCTACTTTGTCTCTTAGTATTTTACAAATGGTCATTTCTAGCTCACCCAAAACGACATATGATGCCTGGCGAACCATCGAAGCATATTTTTTGATAAAATAGCTTCCACGGCTTTCTCTCTGAAGTCTGAATTGTGAAGCATCAAGAAAGGTTCGATGAGCATGAGTGATTACATGCAAAAGATCAAGTCAATTGGTGATGCTCTTCAGGCGATTGGTGAAACCGAGTCAGACCATAATTTGGTCATGACTGTTTTTCTAGGACTACCAGAAGAATATAGAGGTTTTGTTAGTACCCTTAACACACACAGAAATAAGCCTACATTTGAACATCTTCGTCCACTCTTGATGCAAGAAGAAACGGAAGTCCAACGTCGTACTAGCTTAACGACGTCCCCTACTACTCCCACTATTGACGGTGAAGCCTTTTATGCCAAATGTGGACGTGAAAATCGTGGCGGCCGTGGGGGCAGATATTGCGGAGGTCGAGGACAACGCGGTAGGCACAACTATTATCCTGGTCGTGGATCTCCTGGACCCTACCACATCCTCAACCTAATAATCCTCAACAACCATACATTTCAAATCAACAACCTTATATTCCGAAGTCTGGCCCACAATGTCTGATCTGTGGAAAGTACAACCATTCTGCTCTCTAATGCAGACAATGCTTCAATCATTCTTTCGTTGCTGATGATGTCCCTCAGACTTTTGCTGCTATGAATCTTCACGAATCTGGTGAGGAAGTGTGGTATCCAGACACTGGAGCGTCAAATCACATGACTGCGAATTCTGGTATTCTCTCATCTTCTAAACCTTATACTGGGCATGAAAAAATTCTTGTTGGTAATGAAAATTTACTTGATATTATTCAGACAGGTGAAACTCAATTACATACGTGCCCTAGTGAGAGCCTACCAGGCACGTGCACAGACCCGTCGTGTACCTCAAAACAACACACAATGTACACAAGGCGTCTACAACAACAACAATCAAGCAGAATAAGGAATACATCCTAAACAAGGTGATCAGAGCGAGAACATAGTTCTATAAGGAAAACAAATCAACACAACTAAAATCTCGAGATATATAATAGAATTTATACATCTTATCAACTAATAGATCAATCAACCAATAAATCTATACACCTTTCACTCTAAATACAATGAAAGGACACCATGGTATGTCTATAACAACATCGTAGAGGTTCTAGCTAGCTGCTAACCCCTCGCCACGATCCCAAGCCTCTCCTGCTGCGGAAAGCTCTGAAACAAAAACCCAACAACAATGGGGGTGAGAACTATTAAACAATAGTTCCCAGTGGGTAAGCCGCCGAGAGTGGCGAATTACACCGCTAGGTCAATTGAGGCAAGATAGTATAAGTCGAAACATAAAGCATAATACATTAAATGTTAAACAAATAGTTCTACAACTATCATGCCTCCAATGACTAAATCATCTACATGAACATGTTACAAAGTATGTAACATTCTACTCATATATGTGTAAATATGTCATGATCAACTACACATATTCTAATATCATAAACTCACTATATGTCAAGTTTACTATTACACATATGACTTGTCTCCAACTGCAAGTATGTTATGTATACCCGACTTCCCACTACATGTATGAACTATATGACTTGTTCCCAACTATATGTATGTTATGTTCACTAACCACAATTGTGCCAAGTTATGTCAATGTCTCACTACATGTAATGCCATAATCCACTACTATGTCCATCTGCTACATCTATATGCATCAATTACTTATGATGTCGAATGTAACATTCCTCACAATATTTCCTACCATAAAGGACTTTTCAAGTCTCGGCTTGTGCCGTGCCTAATGGCCCCGTGGTAGTCAACATCCTCTCACTAGAATGAGCCTCCTCCACGGCAATCCACTTCGGCCTCCTCCACGGCAATCCACTTCGGCGCCCATATAACCTGCACATAAGCGATCAATGTCGCGAAAGGCCCACTCCGGAGTGCCGGCTTGTAGGGAGCGACCCTCACAAGCATGTGCGAATAAGCACAATGGCATTAACAAGCATAGTCAACAGCATAGAAAATACGTTCATCATGTCTAAAACATGGAATAGCCCACCAATGTCCAAGGATCTAACATTATGTCATAATGTCAACCTAATTATTCATCTAAGTAAAATATAATATGCTTAACCTCATACTATGTCAAAACATGTCATATCATGTTTATTACATTCAATAGCTAATATGCTAAAATGTCAACAATATCATGTTGTTCTCAAATTGTCCGTTGGTATGTCCCTACCAATATGCCCATGTCTCTAACATGTAAATGTTTACCTCTCGGTTTACTAAGTTCAAAAACCATGCATTATTCTAATTCCATGTCCAATGCATTGTACTAATGCTATAACCAATACATTTCAATGCCATAACCGATGCATTCTACAAATGCTATAATCCATGCATTATTCCAATGCTACAATTCATGCATTCTACGAATGCCATGACAATGCATCCTACGATGCCAACAAGACCATATCCATGCCATGCATGAGCTACAACCACCTCTACTACAAAGAGTATAAAAGTTATCATGCAAGTATTCATTTAGCCAAGAACTCATGTTTAACCAATTACAATTATCAAATACAAATAGAATCCCTTTCCTCATGTCTTAAACATGGAATCATTTCCACGACCAAAAGGTCGAGCCCAATGGCAACAATGCCCGTCAAAGTTGCTCACCTAGACGAGGTGCAACAAACTTACTTTGCCTATGCCATATCCTCTCTTTCTCTATACAAGCATACTTTAGTATGCAAAGAGAATGTACTAGTCCATCACCAAAGTAGTGTCTCATATGATACTCATTTCTAGCATGCTTATCTTAATTAGCATTTCATAATGCATCATTACACTACTAGTGCAAATACTCTAGCATGCAAGTTATTAGGGATCTTCAAATCCAACCTACAACAACATTCTACACCCATCAATTCAACCCCAAAAGCTCACAATCACGAAACCCTAAATAAAATCCTAGTTTTCATGAAACTAGGTTTTCATGCAAATCTCAAGCAAAAATCACAATTAGAGGTTGTAAAAGGGTTTACTAACCTCAAATCAAGCTCCCAACCAAGCTCAAACATACTAGGTTGAAGCTAAGCCCACCAACAAGTTCCTCTCATCCATCCCGAACTCCCCACAAAGCCTAGAAGCACTCCTCCATGAAGAAAATAGAGGAAGAAGAGATCAAAACCAAGTTTCTAGGGTTTGGGAGCAAGAAAATCTAGAGAGAGAGAGAGAGAAAACCTACCTCCACTCCAAATTCCTCCTCAGCCAACAATGGCTGTGAATGAAGGTGAAAGGGTACTTAACCCAATGCAACAAAATCTACTTAGACCCCTCAAAAAGTCAAAATTGCAAAACTGCACAAAATGCACTCTGCAGCACTGTGTACCGGTATGCGCACATGCATACCGGTATATTGCACCAATTTGCAAAACCCGAGCCTCGGCCAACAAGCCGCACAACAGCATTCCGGTATGCAACTTCTCAGTACCGGTACAAAACGCTTCAGTACCGGTATGCCAACATCAGTACCGGTACGCCGGCCTATTCCGGTATCAGCTGCCGAATTTCGCAGAATCCGAGAGCTGCACACAACCAGTTCTCACTGGATTCCGGTATCCCAAAACCAGATACCGGTATACAATTACAAAATTTGCACTTTTGCAAATTTTGACTTCCGGAGTCCGTTTTCGCACTTTTCAAGTCCCGAAAACACTCCGAAGCTCACCAAACTCAACCCAAAACTCCAGAATAGTATAAGCCACTATTCTCTCACTAGAACTCCGCAATTTGCTAAAGTTCAGTGTGCTACACACTCCCCTCCTAAAAAGGAGTTTCGTCCGCGAAACTACAGATCAACAACCAACAAACCACAAAACCAAAGGAGTTAAGAACATCGCCCTCGTAGTGAAGCCTCCAGCTCTCACACCATGCATCGCGTCCAAGATGTTGCTCCAAAGCATCTTGTAGTAGGAATAGTGATAATTCCAAATTTCTACATTCCACAACTCCAATCCACAATAATGCTCCTTGAAGCTTAGATCTTCATGTAGCTCTAATGAAACGACATCCATCATCGGGGTAGAATTCAAATACTCGCTCGGAGCGTCAACACACTTTATATACCTTCAACAAATCTGAAGTAAAACAGCTCGACATGCCACTAGGTGACTAGGCCCATTTGCCTCAGGGTCTCAAATAATCCAAAGAATCTAAAACATAGATTCCTCATACACAAAGCTCTTGGATTTCCTTAGCCAAGTATCACAATTAGATCATCAGATTCAGATGTCCAAAAATTCTATCTCTCACCGAGAATCATCCATGGCCCAAATTCCGAAGCGATAGAGTTAGACGCTCTACGCAGTCGCACAATTTACCAAGGTATACTTGCGCGAAAATTCTCAATCCAACTCAGGTGAATGGTTACTCCTATTCACAATCTCCCAACAATCATCATATCTAGCTTGGAAGCGAGACAATCCAATTCCGGAACCTCCGGTAATCATCCTCTATCCATACAAAGTAGATAGCCTTTACTTAGCATATCACATCATATTACTCATCTCATCGATATCTCTAGAACACCAGCCTCTAACCTGTTTCACAGCTTCAACTCATGTTCTTGAGTGTAGAGATATCTCCAACATTAAGATCTGGGTGCACTTCACACCACTAACTATACATAAAATTGCCATAGTTTTCAAGTAAATGCCATGGCAATCTTTTCCTAATCACAATTTGGCGATTTCTCTTGCATTCTCTCAATTACTGAAAGGTCAATACTACCTTTCTATCTTACACCAGAGTGCAACTCAATCAGTGGAGAGAAACATAACTACAAAACACATAACCCGCCTTCGGGGTAATCAAGGTTGGCGGTCGTCAACCATACCAACAGTTTCAAGAAACTTCTCTCACACATATCTATCAAAAAGGTTTAATCCCTTTATGTGTGAGTCAAAAGAAGGGAGTAGGCAACTTAATAATCTCTCCACAAATATCCATAACAACCAATCAAACTAAGAAGTTTGAACTTCGATCAAATCCGCTTGTCCCAATCCACTATGGATGGTTTGATTTCCTTGAGATCTCCAATCATAACCACTTTGGCATCAACTGCCAAGGGACGTTAGTCCTCAGAACCGAATCAGTACGTCTTCAACTTGAAGCACTTGCAGTCCTCATTCAAAGGAATTTTCATGGTCTTCATCGCCTCTCGACTTCCAACATGTCGTCGATGCGCACAGGGACAAAGACACCCAGAAGGCCAAACATCACAACACACAAGAGCATTGCAATTCAAACGGTACGTTACAATTGCGTACCGGTACACCGAGTGACAATGTACCGGTACTGGCATTGGGCATACCGGAATCCCTTCGCGTGGCCTACTTGGCCGAGGCTCGGGTTTGCAGAAATTCTGGCTGGATATCGGTATGCCCATACGCATACCGGTATACAGTGCCGAAATTCTGTTTTGTGCTGTTTTGCTATTGTTGGCTTTTGGAGGGGTGTTAGGGCAATTGTAGCATCATACAACTTAACCCTTCACAGCTCCCCTCTCAGCCATTATGCTGAGGACTTAGGAGAAAGAAAGGTGAAAGATAGGGGGTAGCCCTAGGATCTATCTAGAGTATATCTATCACCTAGAAGGGGGTGAATAGGTGTAACGGCCAAACCACAAATCTCGATGCGATAAAATAATGCGGAAAATAAAATCAGCACACCGAGATTTACGTGGGAAACTCCACTTTGGAGAAAAACCCACGGGACCAACACGCGATAACAATCCACTAGAAATAAAAGATTACAAGGTGATTACCGACTCCACGGACTTAACCTCTCCTTCGTCTTCAGCGGATCTCGCGCACCAACGGGTTGTCCACGCCCCACGTCCGAATCCATGAACGCCACGTCCCGAATCCACGAGACGCCCAACTTCGAATCCACGAAGCATTCAACACGCCGAATCCACGACGCTCACTCGAATCCACGAGCGCCAACGATTCGAATCCACGAACCGTCTTGATCACGTCGAATCCACGACGCCACTCGAATCCACGAGCGCCAACGATTCGAATCCACGAACCGTCTTGATCACGTCGAATCCACGACGCCAATAGGAACAGAATCTCAGGGTTTATTCCGGTGATTCTTTGCTTAGAATTCCATTAAGAACCAGAAGAAAAAGTTCTAAGCAAGAAGGAGATCAATTCGACATATGAAGTAGATAATAAAACTATCTCGAATTGATCTCGGAGGCTATTTTCATGAAATAGGTTTAGAACGAAAATCCTAGCCTCTAGGGTTTCTCTCTCACGAATTCTGAGATGTTCAAAGTTAAAGAGAACCCCCATAGGTTATTTATAGGTGTTGGAATCAAATAGAGTCGGATTAGATCGAAACATACCAAATCTGGCACTGTATACCGGTATACGTATGCTGATACCGGAATGCGATGACGGAAACAGAAACTTACGCAGAGGCATTCCGGTACTAAACACTCCAATACCGGTATACTTTGAATCAGTACCCGTACTAAAGTGCACATACCGGTATACAGTTCAAAAACCAGTTTTTCAAATTCGGTTTTGAGGAACTTCAAATTGGATTCCGGAATACACTTGTAAAAACTGATTTTTTCATAACGGAAAAACTTTAAGCTCCGGAATTCAAATAAAAAAGTTTTAACAAAGAATCTTAAGTTCCTAAAAACTTATTTAATCCGATTTTAAACATACACATGATTCCAATACCATAATTAACTATGAATCACCATATAAACAATAAAACTTACCTTCACGTCGTGATTCAACATGTGAGTCGATGGTTCACTAAGCTTGAAGTCTCGGATTCTTCAAGATGTTCAAGTAGCACTCGACCTTCAAGACTCCGACTCAACAACTCACAAAATATGCCAATACAAAATCCGTAACAATCTCCCCCTTTGGCAATTTCGTGACAAAACCTAAAATACAAATTCTACCCGAACCAAAATAAAAGAAATCCATTGTCATCACCAAAACAATGAACTTCACGCGTGTACGATCCAAAACATAAAACCAAAAATTACAAATGGTTCAACCTCCTAAGACAAACTCTATGACTTAGGACTTGGAGTCTTGAAGTCTTAAAAGAAATCCTGCAAAAATAACTTCAGACACACATAGGTAGAAACAAGCAAGTTAAGTTAGTAAAATGTTATGTCTTCATCTTTCCCCCTTTCTATGTAGTCATCTCTCCCCCGCTATATAGTTCTCTCCCCCTTAGTATAGTTCTCTCCCCCTTAGTATGATTCTCTCCCCCTTTTTGTCAAAAATTGCCAAAAGAAAAACACCAAAAATAGAGAGAAGTTCGAGAGAAATCAATCAAAATACAAGTTTAAAGCTTTTTCAATTTTGAAACCACTTGTGATAAAATTTCAAGCAATGTTAGTGCATGAGAAATATAAATTCACATTGACTTCTTTCAATCCCTATTAATTTCATAAGAATTAAGAATTTTACTACACAATCATCATAATGTAGATAAAATATTACACGATTTTCTTAATTCATATAAACTTCAAGATCAAGTCATCAAATATAATCTAAAGGCTCAAAAGCTATCAAGATGTAAACGGATTATGAAGATGACTTAAGGGATTCATCAAAGAGACAAAAATTGTCACATAAACGTTCAAAATTGAGATAAACATCGCACAGGGGTGGCTCTTTGAGCATCTTTCATGTATGTGGACCACCTTATAACACCGAAAAAATAAAATTTTGGGACTTTTCCTTTTGCATAGCTTTTGCAATTATATATTTTTTTCGGATATGCAATTCAATTCATGTGGTAGCTGCACACACTAACCGGACGACCGGGGTGGTAGCTCTTTCCTCTATGTGGTGGTAGTTTTCACACTCCTTTAAGGATGCAACTCTTTCCACATCTTTCAAAGCATATGAGCATTTTATAATATAATAATAACTCCCCCTCGCTTAAGTAATCTCTTAGTTGAAAGAACATGTGACAAATTTTAGTCCATAAGAGAATGACTATCCATCAAATTCAACACACACAACCGAGATAGGTTAAGTTCCTAGATATTACACATGATTGCCTAAATTTGATGAATATAAGTATTAAGAATTCTCATAATAAATTATCTTCAAACATAATGAAAATAAAGTAAAACCGATAATTAATATGAGATTAATTAGGAGTGAATGAAAGTGAACCTATTGATATTCAATACACTATTTAATGTTCTAATCATTCAAAAAAAAATCTAAAAAAAAATCATAACAATGAAAGCACTAAAACGTGTAATGCAATGAACAAAAGATATGCAATAGAAACCGATCAAAGCACTACACTAAGTCAAAAACAAATTAAGACTTTAGAGAAGAAAAGATATCACCTTTTCGAACCCAAACTTGTCGGATTGTTGGTTTGTTGACGTTGGGTACCGATTGTTTTGACTTTTGATCAACCTTTGGTCTCACCATCGCATTCCGCTTTGGAGTATTTGAGTGTTGTGGCTTTGACTTTCGGTTGACCTCGGGTACTCGACCTTTTTGATATTGCTTTTGAAACCATGGGGGTTGTCGAGTTGTAGATGATGTCAATAGATGTTTAGAAGATGCCGATTGAGTATTCTTATCTTTTCTAGGGCATGTCTTCTTGATGTGACCTTTCTTTCCACATCTATGACATACTTTCTCTTTTACACTTGTTGAGACTTTGGGAATAGAATTTTTTACCTTCTCAACAAATGTCCGCTCATATCCAAGTCCAAATTTGCTTGTTTGACCCAATCCGAGCATATCATCAAGTTTCTTTGAACCGGAGGAGAATTTTTGTATGTCGGACTTGAGTTGATAGACTTGTTTGGTCAAAACTTGGTTGGATGCATAAATTTCCTTGACTTGATGTTCTAGAAAACCAATCTTCTCTTGGTAGGATTCGATCGTTATCTCCGATTGGTCTAGCTTCTCTTGGAGGATTTTGTTGTTCTTCAATATCGACTTCCTTTCCTCCTCAAGAGCTTTAGTTGTGGTCTTCAACATTTTATTTTCATCCTCAAGTTCCAATAGACGGTTCCTCAACTTTTTATTGTACTTAGCCATCTTTTTCGATTCCTTAAAAAGTTGTTGATACGCCACAAAGAGATTTTCCTCGTCCGACTCCTCTTCACTCTCATCAAATAGAGGAGGCCGACTAATATCACTACCTTTCTCACCCATTAAGAAAGATAAAGCCTAGATCCTACTCTGATACCAATTGAAAGATAGGGGGTAGCCCTAGGATCTATCTAGAGTATATCTATCACCTAGAGGGGGGTGAATAGGTGTAACGGCCAAACCACAAATCTCGATGCGATAAAGTAATGCGGAAAATAAAATCAGCACACCGAGATTTACGTGGGAAACTCCACTTTGGAGAAAAACCCACGGGACCAACACGCGATAACAATCCACTAAGAATAAAAGATTACAAGGTGATTACCGACTCCACGGACTTAACCTCTCCTTCGTCTTCAACGGATCTCGCGCACCAACGGGTTGTCCACGCCCCACGTCCGAATCCACGAACGCCACGTCCTGAATCCACGAGACGCCCAACTTCGAATCCACGAAGCCTTCAACACGCCGAATCCACGACGCTCACTCGAATCCACGAGCGCCAACGATTCGAATCCACGAACCGTCTTGATCACGTCGAATCCACGACGCCACTCGAATCCACGAGCGCCAACGATTCGAATCCACGAACCGTCTTGATCACGTCGAATCCACGACGCCAATAGGAACAGAATCTCAGGGTTTATTCCGGTGATTCTTTGCTTAGAATTCCATTAAGAACCAGAAGAAAAAGTTCTAAAGCAAGAAGGAGATCAATTCGACATATGAAGTAGATAATAAAACTATCTCGAATTGATCTCGGAGGCTATTTTCATGAAATAGGTTTAGAACGAAAATCCTAGCCTCTAGGGTTTCTCTCTCACGAATTCTGAGATGTTCAAAGTTAAAGAGAACCCCCATAGGTTATTTATAGGTGTTGGAATCAAATAGAGTCGGATTAGATCGAAACATACCAAATTTGGCACTGTATACCGGTATACGTATGCTGATACCGGAATGCGATGACGGAAACAGAAACTTACGCAGAGGCATTCCGGTACTAAACACTCCAGTACCGGTATACTTTGAATCAGTACCGGTACTAAAGTGCACATACCGGTATACAGTTCAAAAACCAGTTTTTCACATTCGGTTTTGAGGAACTTCAAATTGGATTCCGGAATACACTTGTAAAAACTGATTTTTTCAAAACGGAAAAACTTTCAACTCCGGAATTCAAATAAAAAAGTTTTAACAAAGAATCTAAAGTTCCTAAAAACTTATTTAATCCGATTTTAAACACACACATGATTCCAATACCATAATTAACTATGAATCACCATATAAACAATAAAACTTACCTTCACGTCGTGATTCAAATGTGAGTCGATGGTTCACTAAGCTTGAAGTCTCGGATTCTTCAAGATGTTCAAGTAGCACTCGACCTTCAAGACTCCGACTCAACAACTCACGAAATATGCCAATACAAAATCCGTAACAAAAGGTAGGTTTTCTCCCTTTCTCTCTCTAGATTCTTGTCTCCTTGGTGATGGAAACCTTGGATTTGATCTCTTTTTCCTTCTCCTTTGCACACAAGCTTGCTAGCTTGCTCTTGGAGGAACGTGGTGGAGAAGAGAAGAGCTTGTTTGAGGTTTAACTCCAACCCTAGCTTCTTGGACCTAGCTTGGAGCTTTAAAGAGGTGAGTTTTCCTCTTTTTGATCCTCTTTTGGAGTTTATTTGGGTTTTTGTTGGAGAAATCCTATTATGATAAACCTAGGGTTTATTTTTAGGGTTTCTTGATTCTAGGATTTTGAATGGGGTTTGATGGGTGTAGAATGTTATGTTAGGTTGGATTTGAAGCTTCCTAACTTCATTTTGGATTTTGGACGAGAAATTCTTGATCTAAGGTAATTCCACCCTTTTTCCCCTTTTGTTATGTCGTTTTTCGAAAACGTTCGTTCGATGTTTCTAACCCCTTAGAGATCTCCTTTAGGGCGCTAGAAATCGAGGGGGCAACTTTGTTTTCGGATACTGCGAGGTTCCGAAGGGCATCCGGTGGGTTTGACCTCACCGAAATGGGTGAATTCCCCCTATGTCTTCATTGTAGCTTAAGAGCTTAAATTAGTGCATATTCATCTTATTTATGACATGGTAGAATTGTGGAATGCATGAGATTCATGTGCTTTATATATGCAAATTGTATATCCTATGTAGTAGGAAGATTGCATGATTTATGCATAGTGCATCATGAATGGCTATGGAAGCGGAATAATTCACTTATGTGCTTGTTGGGATACCTTCTTAATTATGTAGAGACATGTGAGATATTAGATGAACAATGGATTGAAAATACTCTTGACATATGGCTTGCGGACTAGTTATAGTGTACATATGACATGTTAAAACTATAATGTGAGGTTGAACTTAGGACATTCCACTTAGAGGAATAACAAGAATGACATTACGATCTAAACTTGGACAATAGTTAGTTTTCCATGTTTTTAGACATGATGAGAAATATTATGTGGTTGATTGTTACTTGTTTGCCACTATGCTCGGTTACACATGCTTGTGAGGGTCGCTCCCTACAAGCCGGCACTCCGGAGTTGGCCTTGCGACAGTTATTTCGCCCGTGTGTTTGAGAGAGCGCCGAAATGGAACCGCCGTGGGTAAGGCTCACCAAAGCGTGAGGTGTTGACTACCACGGAGCCATTAGGCACGGCACAAGTGAACATTCCTTTATTGTACTCTTTATGACTACATATTTATAGTTACATGCAAATGTGAACATTCATATAGTAAGAGGTGAAAGATTGCATACTTACACATGTGCATGAGTAGTATAGTTCATGTTTATATGATCACATTTTGAGGCATAGTATTATTGAAATTTCATTTATAATTATGCTTTTATTATCTAACCTTACTTTGCCTCAGTTGGCCTAGTGGTGTACTCCGCTCCTCTCGGCGGCTTACCCATTGGGAACTATTGAATAATAGTTCTCATCCCCTTGAGGTTTGTTGTTTTATTTCAGAGCCATCCACTGCGGGAGAGGCTAGGGACCGCGGCAAGGGCATTGCGAGTAGCTAGACCGCGAGGGAGCTAGCGACTAGGTGGCGCACCTTTCTTTTGTCTTTCTTTGAAAGGTGTTTTTGGTATCGACTACTTTTGTAGAGACTACCCTATGTCCCTTTTTGGGTTTATTGATGTACTAAACACTTGTAGTGGCTTTACTCTTTTATGGTATTTCATATTTTCACCTTGAGACCTTACTTGTTTAGTATGTATGCTCTGATTATCATGATAGGATTACTTGTTTTATTCCTTTCTTGTATGTTGTTATAGACGCCTTGTGTACATTTGGGTTACTCGTGTACACGGCGGGTCTGTGCATGCGCCCGGGTGGGCTTCCGCTGGGGCCCCGGGGCGTGACATCTTGGGATCTGGACGCATGAACCGGACGCCCGGTTGTGGATCCGGTTTTGAGCTGTTGACGTGGATAGCCACGTGTCGCGACGCAGGACACGTGTCGACCGCCGGAGACACGCCGCCCCACCGCCTACCGACCGCCGACCGACCGTTTGCCCGCCAGCTAACACCTGGCGTTGAGGATTTCCGGACGCCCGGAAGTTGGATTCGGGCGCCGGAATGTGGAAGTTTTGGCAGCCTATAAATAGGTGAGTCCCTGGTTGTTTTAGCCTGTATTCCACTTTGAGATCCTATTTTCTAGAGAGAGAAAGTTGGGTTTAGGGCCATGTGCTGGCATTAGTTGTAACCCAGCTTGCTCTCCTCTATTCTGTTGATCTGATCTGGTACTGAGCTGTTGATCTGTCGGAGTAAGCAGCCTTTTAGAGAATTATTCAGATCAGAGTACTGCTGGAGCTTGGAGGGTTGGATCTGAGGATATTGTTATTTCCCCACCGTGGTTGGATTAGCTCTTCAGGTGGGTTGATGTTTGCCAGATTCAGTGGACTTCCTCCTATGTACTTACTCTCATGTTAGCATGATATGATATTGTTGGGATTATGTTAGCATGATATGATTGGATTATGATATGATGATATTGGACCATGATAGTATGATATGATATTGGATTATGATAGTATGCCATGCTGAGATTATAATAGATGTGACCTGTTAGGTTGATATTGCATGTGCATGATGTGCTAATGATATATATATGAGCATGCATTTCCTTTGTATCCTTGTTGCATGATTTGGCCTACACCTATCTTGTTGATATCCCTTGTACCAGTTATTGTACCTATTAGTGTAGGTGATCATGTTGTGGCTCGTGCTATGTTGTTGTACCTCCTCTTTGTGGTAGAGTCGAGATTGATTGTGAGCACTGGAGCATTGATTGGGACATACATGTTGTTGACTAACCCTTGTTGTGCCGAGGGCACGTGACTCCTTGTGAGATCAGTGGATTGGGTCATACTTGTTGATTATCCTTTGAGATGCCGAGGGCATGTGATTCTTTGTTAACGCAGTCGTGTCGACCATATACCTGTGGGTGCTTGGTGCTGATATGGTTGTACTTTACTCGGTTGGGTCGCTCCCACGAGTACCACTCTAGAGTTGGCATGTTCCGTACAGAGGGTTGTACGAGGGGCTAGTGACAGATGGTGTTCCTGTACTAGCAGGCTCCCTGTTGGGTTGAGCATGATCAGGCCGCAGGTATTGTACTTATGGTATCATATTGTGTTGTATGGTATTATGGATTTGAGCTAGGGACAGACGGTGTTTCCTGTACTAGCTGGTTCGCAGGTATTGTATTCATGACAGTCCTCATTTGGTGTATTCAGTTCATTGGTATTCATACTGACAGTTGAGCTTTGTGCATAGTAGTGATAGTATATCTCCTACTTTCTTTATTGCTCTATATATATCTCTTGAGATTGAGGACTTAGTGGGCAGACCGCTGAGGCTGGTGGCGGTACCCACTGAGGACTACTTGTTTGATAGTAGTTCTCACACCCGTTGTTGACACCTTTTTTGCAGAGTCTTCTTCCCCAGTTGTGCATACTGAGCGCGGAAAGGAGACCGTCGGGTAGAGTGGATCCCCAGATACTTGGCTAGAGGTATACCCTATTTTGGTAGCTGGTTATGAGTCTGTACATACAGTGAGATAGAGATTATCAGTGTTGTATTATGGTTATGGATGATGTATGTACAGTGATATTTTGATATTATATATATATAGCAGCTCTGTTGATACCTTTAGCTCTGTGTGTTGTTGTTGTTGTTTTCGCTTCGTATACACGGTAGAAATACTGTGTATGCGGCGGATCTTGTCATGCGCCTGGGAAGAGGTAACCCGGGGCGTGACAATATATGAACCAAAATGGGAGGCCGCTAACTATTCAAGCTACGCCCTTGCCTCTCTCCGCCGCGCCGCTAGCGGAAGGACCTGAAAAACGTGGGGTGAGAACTATAAATATAGTTCCCAGTGGGTAAGGCCACCCAACAGAGAAGCTCGACCCACCAGGTCTAAAGAAAGCAACTCAAGCAACGGTTAGTTCACATTTAACCAAACATATTACATTTACATGTTAAATTTAAACATGAAAGGATGCAACCTATATAAATGATTTCATTTCCTCCTAGGTTCATCACACAAGTTCCTTTTCGTTTAAATCATTAGTTTGGCATTGGGGTCAGATTCCCTGCACCACCAACCCATATCTCGAACCATTGGCATTGGTGTCAGAATCGCTGTCCACCAACCCATTTCTCGAACCATTGGCATTGGTGTCAGAATCGCTGTCCACCAACCCATTTGTCGAATATTTGGCATTGGGGTCAGATTCCCTGCACCACCAACCTATTTTTTGAACCATTAGCATTGGTGTCAGAATCGCTGACCACCAACCCATTTCTCGAACCATTGGCATTGGTGTCAGAATCGCTGACTACCAACCCATTTCTCGAACCATTGGCATTGGTGTCAGAATCGCTGACCACCAACCCATTTGTCGAGGCTTGCGAAATTTTCGCATAATGCTGGACACCGGGCAATAGAATCGCTATCCCCATCTTGGTCCCAATATTCCAACTTCATGGAGTGTTTACTATCATTGCACTTGTCATGTTATGGTTTCTTGATCATGTCATGATTGTCAACCTATGTTCAACAACACTAGGTTCATATTGCCATTTCCAACCTATGTTCAATGACACTACGTTCATGCATATTGCCATTTCCAACCTATGTTCAACAACACTAGGTTCATATTGCCATTTCCAACCTATGTTCAATGACTCTAGGTTCATATTGTCATTTCCAACCTATGTTCAACAATACTAGATTCTATATTGTCAATTCCAACCTATGTTCAACAACACTAGGTTCTACATTGCATGTTTTCACATTTCAAGATATATAGAATCATAGATGAATTGAATCACTACATGCATGATAAGCCCAAGGCTCAATTCATTCAAATAAGCATTCTTGCTAACATTCACCATACAATTCTAGGGTTTCATACAACTATGTCATTTACCATAATGGTTATTTTACCCTAGACATGGAAGTGACCTAATCACTTCGGTGCAACACAAACCCACCTCAAGAGCTTCCTAATCCTTGTGTTCTTTGAGCTCCTAGGTCACCAAGTCTTGAGTTCTTGCTTCAACCCAAGCTTCTACAAGAAAAATGGTTCGTTACTCATTACGAACCCAAGTATCATTCTGTTTCATGAAATCAAGTGTTCCAACATGATTTTCAAGGCCTCAATTGCAAATCCCGAAGGTCTAAATATTTTTAGAACCACCCATGGCAAAAGCCCCAAATCTACCTAGGGTTTGCATGCATGTAAGCCAAACCCTAGATTTCATGGCCAATCTTCCACCATTTGTGGTCAAGATTGCCTAGGATTTCTAAAAACCTCATAACAAAGGATTAAATCCAAGGTTTAAACCCTAAATCACAAGAACTCACCTCAACACCCAAGCTCCCTAGCTTCTTCTTGCACCAAGAAGCTCCTAATCCACCTTAGAAGCTTTTCCCAAGGTCAAATCCTCCACTTCTCCAAGCTTTGGAGAGATCTCTAGAGAGAGAAAGTGAGGAGAGGGAGAGGGGAAATGAGGAAGGTGAAGGAGAAATGAAGGGGGAGAGACCTTAGCCCCTATGCATAGCCCCACTTCACAAATTTACCAAAATGCCCTTGATTCAGACATTCTGCATCAGCCGGGTCCGGACCTTGCAAGTCGGGTCCGGACCCGGGGAGTAATTCTCCCACGCAGGTACGCAGGCCAGGTCCGGACCCCACAGCCGGGTCCGGAACCCGTGAGCAACTCAGCTCAGAAAACAGGTCGGGTACGGACCTGGGTGTCCGGGTCCGGACTCTAGCTGTTCCACAGGATTTCATTGTCCGGACCCCAAGTCTCGGGTCCGGACCCCGAGAGCAACTTAGCTCCAGTTTGGTTTTTCCAAAAATTCTGATTTTTGGTTTTCGGGACCCTAACTCACTCCCGATCATTCCGAAACCCTCGGAACTCAATTTCACATTAGCCATTACCGGCTTTCTCCGAACTTCCTCCAATTTGGTAAAGTTCGGTATAGCGCACCGAAATTCAGAGTACTACAATCGGACCTTGGACAATCAGTCCAGAGATAACCCGCCACCCACACGTACTGCCCACAGCAGCCTCGAAGTGCGCAATTGCATAAAAGCCCTCAACAATGCATGGATTCACATTATTTTATGTGAATACAAGGGTTATATGGCTCTATACCGCAAACCGATGAGTTTCGAGGTCAGCCGAGACACGTGCTGATAGGTTTCGACGTGCCGGAGACCGTGCTCATGGTCTGGAGCACAGCGGATCACTGTGGGAGGCGCGGAAGTGACTCGAAGTTAAGCGAACCCCGCGCATAAAACTAAACTGCGCTTAATTTGCAAACCAGGGAACCGCTGACCCCAAAGGAGATGAGCACGATGATCAGCACTGACCAGAGGTCATCGTGCTCACTTCCGGAGGCATGGGGGCAGCCTCGGATCGCCGAAACAGTGAAGGTAACCCGAGAAAACCCAACAGCATGCAACAAAGGACTCACCGGGGTAGGGAGAGCTAGGGCACGGCCGGCGGTGGCACGGCAGCGGGCGCGCCGGCGGCGGAAGGCGGCGGCGGTGGCGCTGGAGCAACCTGAGCCCGCACAGCTCGGCTCGAGTTCAAGAGATCACGGCGGCCTCGGCGGCGGCCGGGGAGCTTTGGGGCGGCAGCGATGGGTCGCCGGAGGTCGGATAGAGGTAGCCAAGGTGGCCCCAGGCGGCGGCGGTGCGAAGGAAGGAAGGAAGGCGGCTCCTCCTCGGCCACCGACCAACAAAATCTGGTGTGTCTATTTCGAAAACAAATAGAATACAATCAACTGGTCGGGCAAACTCCTACCCATACACCCACACTAATCATATACCTTGCCTAAGACTCTAGAGAGAGCCCTACGTAATGGTGATCCACACTTGCCAATCTTAAGATTGGGAGTCAAGCTACTGAACTTAGGTGGATACTTCTCTAACTCGCCAGCTTCACCTTTACCCGGATTCGCTTCACCGTAAGACTACGCCACAAGCGAAAAAGAAAGAAAAAGAAAGGGGTAGGCACTATAGCCATACTCACAAAGCTTGAGGAAGCGATATCCGCAATGCAGAAGGTTTAATCAAAGATAATATTGTAATTTCACATTAAAATGATATTATGAAAAAAAATATTATTATAATTGTGTGGAATATGGAGATCCATTACCATCTGTTGTTACTTTAACATCGAATAACTGTAATAGCGAAAGCTTTCTCTCAGATCGTACATCATAATATAGCACTAACGGTGGCATTCTGGAATTATAGCATTATGTTTGTTTTTTCTGTGGGCAATATTTGGGGTATCCCACATTATTGTCCCGTGTGTTAGTGTGTTAAAGCATTATGTTTGTTTTTTCTGTGGGAAATATTTTGGGTATCCTATATTATTGTCCTGACTGTTGATGTGTTGGTGAAAAGATGTAGTATTGTTATGTGGCATGTACGAATCAACCGAAACCTTTTATGTTTTATCCTAACTGCTAGTGCATCTAAAGATTTGTACACCCGACTTTTATTCGTCCTAAATATATGTATATATTTCTGTCTTATTCTACCCATTCAATTCTTAGATATAAAAAATTGAAATTAATTAAGCAACAATGGTTGAACAATCAAATGGGTGTTGATTTTTTAAATAATAAAAAATAAATTAAATCAAATAAATTGAAATGTTAGATAATAAAATATTTTAAAAAAAAAATTAGGCAGCTACTTCGAAGTGACTCAAAGTTCAGAGGTTGAACAATAAAAAATATAGGTAAAAGACACAATGAAGGGATATGTGTAGATGCACTAGGTATAGGTTTTTTTTTGGAAAAAACAATATAAAACAAATTAAACCAAATAAGTTTTTTTTTTTAAAGTAAGACAATAAAATTTAAAATTGGTGAAAGTTAGGTAGTTACTTCCAAGTGGCTGAAAGTTCTAAGTTGGTTTCATATCTTTTACAATGGACATATTAACAAACTTATAACAGCAAGAATATTGTATGGTACATGTAGTGGTACTCTTTTGCTACATGTTAGTACTTTGGTACAGTCCAATGCAGCTTAATTTGACCACTTTTGCTTGTACAAGCAGTTTATCCCTGCTGATTGATGCCACATGCATTAGTGCATGTGGGTCACCCTAGCGACCACTTTGAGGGCTCGTAAGTAATAGTAACCTCCACATATACTATTTTTCAAGAATTTAATATCTCTCTCTCTCTCTCTTGTTTTTATTAAAAAAAAATACTATCGGTACACTCTATTATGAAAAATACTACCAGCATACCCTAGTTATAAGGTATAACTAGGGTGTACATCTTACACTCTTTCATTCTCTCTCTCAATAATTTTGAAAGTTACTGTTGCTCTCTGTTTTTTCTGGACTGTTGACCCGACCCAAACTCCCTCGATATGCGTGCGAGGAGGTGAAACAGCTTCCTGAAATGACCCTCGAAGTGTGCGCCCTAGATTGTATCAAGCGATTCGACTAACGAGGGATCAGATCAGCCGAGTTCAACAAACACTTAAAAGGCTCGGGTCGGCTGATGAGCCGAGCAGGTAAATACACCGAACAACTTATGTCGGCTGATGAGCCGAATGGAAATTTATATATAGAATTGGACTGATTATAGGTTGGAAAATCTACTCTAAACTACTCTTAGAAAATGCAGCAAATGCTGGAAAAAAAGATTACAAGTGGACTACTCCTAGAAACCGAAAGAAAGATGCGGGAATTGAAAATGGTCTTCTTGTTTCCCAGGAAAAAAAAGGACCCCTTCCTCAAGCATCTCCTGTTTTTTATAGCTCGCCTAAGGCCTTCAGTTATCTCCACGATCGGCCACTTTCCTATTTTCTTGGCCACAATCCGACCGATCTCAACTGCAAAGCGGTTTCCACAACCGCCTTTCGGTTTTCTGGTGCATGCCTTCAACGCCCGATTTACTGTCTCTTCGCGATTTCTTGTATGCACCGGTTCAATGTTGGGGCACGATTTTCGAGGTGTCAACAATTGTCCCCTCGGCAGCTTCCGAACAATCATTCGGTGGCTGGCGTATCGACTCGAAATCAGAACTCGGTATTAGAAAAAGGATTATATCCTTTCATCTCAGTCATCTTTTCATTTTCTGACGGTTACGACTCCCCCAATATTCTTTTTGTCCTATATGTGGCATTAATTAGGCCATTTATGGAGCCGTCTTTTCGTTATCATAAGTTTGAATTTTCGAAAAGAAAATCTCCTGTCGGCTTGTGTACCTTCTCTCCTTTTTTTTCGCGGCGGCTCATATTCCCTCCTTTTTCGTATCTAGGGTTTTTTTTCATATACCTTTTTCTTGTCTGGGTTTGAAATCTCTTCGCCGTTTCTTTCCTGCCAGCTTTCCCTATTCCAAATGGCTCCAATTCCGCCGCTTCCTTCATCTCCATCTATCGATTATACTCTTCTTCGCCCATTTGTTGAGACTGATCCCTCTCGGCTCATCCTTGGTCCATCGTTCTTGGAAGACCCTGCTCCTGAGACTTCCCTTTCTCGACTGAAAGTCTCCCATTACTAGTGAAAACCATCGATTTATCTTCGTGGACTGCTTCAACGTCTTCAAAAACCCCTAGAAGGAGCCTCCGAACCTGGCCGAGCATTTCTGATACTTATATTGCCTGGCTGGATCGAGTCCAAGCATCATATTCTGATCTTTGGCGCGAAGTCGGAATATATGAAGCTATCCAGCTTTCCCGAACTCCACCTATCGCCGACAACTTGCTTTTGGCGGCGGCATTATGTTTTTGGTCTTCTGCCTCCAACACTTTTTTCTTCAGGGGAGGACCCTTTACTCCGACTCTCCTCGATGTGGTGGCGATAATCGGCCTTCGTCCTCATGGCGTTACTCTTTTCGTGGCTTATTGTCCTGACGGGGTCGACGATTTTGAAGCCCATCTTGATCTAAAGACGGACCTGGCATATACCAAGTTCATCCGCCGTTTTGCAGGTCAAGCTCCTGATCCAGTCACCCATAAAGAATATGTGGCTTTTCTTCTTTATTGGCTTTGCGATAACCTTTTTTGCACCCGCTCCCAAAAAATCAACCGAGATTTTGTCCCGATCGCCGGCCAACGGCGAGAAGTGTTACGATATATTTAGAATTACTTCTATTATTTTTATATATTAAGATACTGTATATTACTTGCCATCTATAGCGTAGCATTATATAGTATGTAATCCTAGTTATATCATTACTATGATTGTCATTATTACCATAGAAAGACTATCTCTTGTACTATATATTTTGCGTTAATACAAACACATAAGAGTATTCTCTTTTGCGCATCTTTCATGGTATCAGAGCGGGAACCCTAATTAAGATATCGATCCTTAGCCATCATTGACAACAAATCTCACCTTCTTCCATAGGTGTTCTTTTTGGTGTTCTATTTCCCCTTAGTCTTCTTTCTCCATGCTACAGACTGCTACAGTACTAGCGCTAGAGTATCGGCGCTACAGTGCCGCGCTACAGTAATTTCAGCCTCTCTTTGCTGTTTGGTGCCGCTCAGACGCGTATTTGTTCCTTGGTGCAGTCTGGTTCTTCTCTGGTGCTATCAGACTCAACTTTGGTTCATTCGGCTTTTCCTACCGGGTTCTGATCTGACTCACTTCTCTTTATTTTAGATTTGTGACTACTTTGTCTTATTTTCTTCTACTCGTCGGATTTGTCTCTTTACTCTCTCGTGGTGGATTTTTTTTGTGGTAACATGTCTTCTTCCTCAAATTTACCACTTGTTAGTATCAAAACTCTCATACTACTTGAACTAACAGATTCCACATATCTTGTGTGGAAACAAGTATTTCTTAATGTTTTGGAGAGTTTTGGTGTTACTCAGCATGTTGACGGAATTGCTACTATACCACCTCAGACTATTGACACTTCTGATAAGAAAACAATTATGAACCCGGAATATCAAAATTGGAAAAGGGAAGACACCACTATACTCTCGTGGATTAATGCCACCCTTTCGCTTAAAATATTACAGATGATTGTTTCAAACTCTCCTAAAACTGCGTATGATGCTTGGGAAACTATTGAAACGTATTTTCTTGATAAAACTGCTTCCACGGCTTTCTCTCTAAAGTCTGAATTGCGAAGCATCAAGAAAGGTTCAGTGAACATGAGCGATTACATGCAAAAGATTAAATCAATTGGTGATGCCCTACAAGCAATCGGTGAAACTGAATCAGACCATAACTTGGTCATGACCGTTCTTCTCGGGTTACCAGATGACTATAGAGGTTTCGACAGTTGTCACGCCCCGAATTACTCGTTTTCCCGGGCTCGCCAATAGATCTGCCGTATACATAGATTTTTCTATGTATACGAAGCGATAGCTAACCTGTAAACAAACATACAAGCAACTAGAAGAGATATAGAGCTGAAATAAAACATACTGATATAGCTAAGCCACCTGTACATAGATTTTTCTATGTATACGAAGCGATAGCTAACCTGTAACAACATACAAGCAACTACAAGAGATATAGAGCTGAAATAAAATATACTAATAGAACCAAAGCCACATGTACATGTAGAATCCAAAATACAACAGTCCCTCCAAAACCAAAATAGGAACAAATCTACTGTATATGTACATGGCTCAACTCAAAAGAGACTATCTCCAGTAGGGTCCTCCTCTCGGAACAACAGGGACAGGTAGGGATCTAGCTCGCGACTCCCTTACCTCGATCTGCAGGAACAAGAGCAGCAGCCGCAACAGATGAAGGCTCTGCAAGAAAAAGGTGGCAACAATGGGTGTGAGAACTACTATCAAAAGAAGTAGTCCTCAGTGGGTACCAATACCGACCTCAACGGTCCACCCACTAAGTCTACGAGACTAACAGTATAGCTGGTAGGTAAAGAACAACAAAGTAAGCTAGAATAAACTCAACAGCTGTAATGCCACTACCCTACCACTATCCAAGTCAAACTCTCAAGTAGGCATCACCAAAGTGAAAAGTCACCCCTGACCCAATCTATCGGAACCGCCCAAACAGGCTCGTCTAGCCAATTGCCTAGCCACACCGCACACTATCAAAAAGGGTAGCCGGTCCAAAAATCAGATCCAACTAATCTGCAGCGACATCAACACAAGAGAGGCCTCACTCCGGAGCGGCATTCGGGGGAGCTACCCAACCGAGTTAGTACGCGTATCTCTGTCGAGCACAATCAGGCTCCGGCAGGCTATAATCAAATGGAAAGGGATCAAATGGGTCAAAGACTCCAAGCTCACGTGCCCTCAGCACAAACAGAAGCTAAAACAAGAGTCTGGGTCCACCGTCAACCCCGACGGCACCCGGTAATACAAAACAGCCTAACCCTGCTGTAAATACAAGCTCGGCATCCCAGCACGAGCGTAAACTCGTCCTACAACAAACTAAGTATCCACCTCACACTAACAGCGGTGATAGAAGAACAGAAACGGCTCCTAGAGCTAAATCTGATAATAGTTCGAAAAGTGACGGTTGTAGGTTCACGAGTTTTCTCCTAAGTCAATTCCCAGTTCAGCATGTAAAGTCATGTCTATAAATTATCAATTTATGCTCCAAATTCAAATTTCATATAAATACATGCAAATTCATGAATTCGAGCTACTAACATGATTAAACAGATAATAAAACAATATGCTGCACTCTCTACGACTTAGGAGGAAATCCGGCGATTTCGGTAACATTAACCAACCTCAAACACTATCCAACAAAGGCTAGGAGTCGAGTGGAAGGCTTCCAAACAACACCGGCTAAAATCGGGCTCAAAACTGCAACCTCGAGATTCGGACCCACCTGCTCAAGTTCTGGGCGCCCAGAACATCAGCCCAGAACTGCAGCCTGGCAGCACGACCAATATAGATTCAACATGCGATAAAATTCAAATCTTAAGTCCAAATGCAGTGAAACTTTGCCCAACTCACCAGCAGGGGTTCAAGAACAAACCCTCCAAATTTCAGCCAAAATGGAGCTCGACTTGATGTCCAAAAAATCCTCACACTGATTTGGACCCACTTCTGGACCCTCCTGCTCATGCATCCAGAAATTTCAGCAACTAAGCAAATAACACTCTAAGCATGAATTCTAGAATTCCAACGAATCTAGCCCATGGAAAAGGGTCACAAACCTCTCAAATACAGTGATGGAACAACCCAAATCCTCTTCAAGGCTCCTCACAAAAATCTAGATTTAAAAATCCAAGAAATCCATCAAAGGTCCAAAAATTCAGCACTTAAGCTAATTACTCAAAATCTGAGCTAGAACTCACCTTTAAATCCTCAAATCAGGTGGAAAGAACCTCCAAACCAGCAAGGAATGAGGAAGGACCAATCTTCACTTCGAAATTCCAGCTCCCAAGAGATTTGGATCCAAAAGATCAAAGAAAAATCAAAGTTTCAGCTCAAGAACACAAGGGGTCCAGTAAAATAGCAACTGTAGCATATATACCTGTCCAAATTGCGATTGGAAGGTTCCACGTCTTCCTCTACGAGTCCTCTATCCAACAAATAAAGTTTCGTGGGATATGAACACTCCCACACTGCACACGAGCAAGAACACCACAGGTCGACGTTGCAGTTCTGCAGGAATCCAAGGTCTTCAATGGAGAAAGGTGGAATTTGGGAGGAATTGGAGGGCTTTCCTTGCAAAATCCAAGTTCACCATGAAGAGGGGAGAAAAGAACCTCAGGGGGGGTCATCCACAACTTTTATAGACCAAAGGTAGGGTAAAATGGACCTCAAGAACAACATGCTGCTAACCTGTTCCTCAGCAGGAAAACACACTTTCGGGCGCCCGAAACCAAGAAGTGGGCGCCCGGTTCTTCAGCCTACACAAGTCCAGAACTTCGGACTCTCCGCCCGTGGTCCGGTGCACCCTAACCTGGTCCGACGGAGTTCACCAACCATCCAACACGTGTCAAACGAATCGATACCCACGAGGTAGATTTCCGGACCCACTTTCCGAGCGCCCGATCCTGGATCCGAAATGACTTAGCAGTTTCAGAAAATGAGCACTCAACATCTGGGCGCCCAAAACACGACTTCCGGGAGCCCTAAAGCTCCAAACGCCCAAAACTTCAGTTTTGGCTTACTTTGGTGCTCCGAGTCCATTTTCGCGTCTATTTGGCGCTGAAACGACTCCGACTTGTCTCGACCTTCTCCATAAGTGTCGAACAGTCTAGGATACTGCAGTCATTTCGTCAGTTAGGCCCCAGGGGTACTACATCAGTGCCCTTATTACACACTGAAATAAGCCCACTTTTGAACAACTTTGTCCACTTCTAATGCAAGAGGAAATAGAAGTTCAACGTCGTATTAGCTCGACGACATCATCTGCCATTCCCACTATTGACGGCGAAGCTCTTTACGCAAATCGTGGACGCAAAAATCGTGGAGGTCGTGGAGGCAGATATCGCGGTGGTCGAGGACAGCGCGGTGGACACAACTCATATTCTGGTCGTGGATCTCCCGGAACCCACCCACATTCTTCACCCAATAATCCTCCTCAACCTTACACTCCAAATCAGCAATCTTATTTTCTGAAGTTTGGCACACAATGTCAAATCCGTGGAAAGTACAACCATTCTGCTTTTCAATGCAAACAACGCTTCAATCACTTATTCGTGGCTGATGATGTCCCTCAAACTTTTGCTACTATGAATCTTCATGAACCTGGTGAGGAAGTATGGTATCCTGACACTGGAGCGTCAAATCACATGACTGCGAATTCTGGTATTCTCTCATCTTCCAAACCTTATAATGGGCATGAGAAAATTCTAGTTGGTAATGGAAATTTACTTGATTTTACTCAGATAGGTGAAACTCGATTGAATACATCTTCTAACTCCTTTGCTCTTAAAAATGTTCTCGGTGTTAATTCCTTCCATTAAGAGAAATTTACTTTCAGTGCGACAATTCTGTCATGACAATAATTCTGTTTTTGAATTTGACTCTTCTGATTTTTCTGTGAAGGACAAGGAAACAAGGAGAGAGCTTCTACACTGCCCTAGCTCGGGAACATCACTCTATCCAATTTCTTCTAAAGTTGCAAGCGTAGGGAATAAGCAACATATTGGTCTTGTTGCATCTAAGTTTAATAGCGATGTTTGGCATAGACGGTTAGGTCATCCTAGACTACCTGTTCTTTCGGCATTTATTAAAAACAACAACATTATTTCTGATGGTAATTCTGCTTTGACATTATCTATTTGCAATACTTGTAATATGGGAAAACATGTTAAACTCTCATTTTCTGATTCTGAATCTAAATCTGCTTTTTCCTTTCATATTGTGCATTCTGATGTATGGAAATCACATGTTTCATCTGTTTCTGGCTATAAATATTATGTTATATTCATTGATGATTATTCTCGATTTTCTTGGCTTTACCTTTTGAAATTTAAACATGAAGTTTTTGACAAATTTTTCGAATTTAAAGCAATAGTGGAAAACATATTTCATAGCTCAATTAAGATTTTCCAATCTGACAATGATAGGGAGTTTGTAAATGATAAGTTTTTCAACCTTTGTTCACAAAATGGAATTCTTCACCGTTTTTGTTGTCCTTATACTCAACAAAATGGCCTCGCCAAAAGGAAGCCTAGACATTTAACTAACATTCTTAGAAGTTTACTATTTCAAGCTTGCACGCCTCCTCGTTTCTGGGCTGATGCCATTCAAACTGTTGTATTTCTAGTGAATCGAATTCCTTCTCTTAATGTTTTGAAAGGCCAATCGCCATATGAAATTCTGCATGGTTGCTCTTCCCCTGACGTGCAACTTGTCAAAAATTTTGGATGTTTGTGTTATCCCGATATGCAGGACATTGCAGCTCACAAGCTCTCTCCTCGATCACTTCCTTGTGTCTTAGGACTCTCTGATAAACATAAAGATTTTCGATGTCTCCATCCTAGCACTGGTAAGGTTTTTATTTCTCAACATGTTACCTTTGTTGAAATTGTTTTTTCATTTTCTTGTCTTTCAAAATTCTCTTCTTCTCCTTCCTCCATTTTTTCCAACTTTGATATATTTCAAAATTTTCTTTCAAATCCTTCCTTGCTGGGTGAAAGTCCTTCTACCATTGATGCAATCTCTGGCTTCTCCTTCACACGCTCCTCTGTTGATAGTGGTTTCGGTACACATACACCTGTTTCACTGTCTGAGAATTTGTCACCGTTTCCTTCCACCTTAAATTCTGATGACTCACAGGTTAGGGATGGGAACGATGCCACTGTCGCTGGTCCAGGTCTATACCAGATGACACACTCTCCAATCTGGATCTACTACACCTACTCTTGTTAAACCGCCACCATCCACCTCTGATCGTCCGCCCTCCCCTCAGCCTAATATAGTGTCTTCTTCTTCCCCTGCCGAGCCTTCTTTACCTCCCCGCGTACATCCTATGCGCACTCGATCCATGACTAAGGGTTTAACTGAGTCCACCTCCTTACTGGCCTCTGTGGGTTCTACTCTACATACCGAGCCAAACTCCTTTCATGAGGCTGTAAGATTTTGAATTTTTTGAATTATTGAATTTGATCTCTTTTAAGTTTTTCTCTCTCTATATGTATATATATATAGGGTTATATATATATGTATATATATATATATATATATATATATATATATATATATATATATATATATATAATGTAGAGCTACTATGCTATCAGAAGCATAAGAGAGTTGGTGCTTCCGATTTTTTAGCCCTTGGATCAAGGATTCAACGGTTGGGATGATAGCGATTTCCCTAGAGATGAGTGGTCCCCCTAGGGTTGAGTGGTCCCCATTGGGTAATAGTATTAATCCAATGGTTAAAAATGATCGAGAGGGTTGATCTAAGGGCCAAAAAATCGGAAGCACCAACTCCCTTATACTTCCGATAGTATAGTAGTTCTACTCTATATATATATATATATATATATATATATTGGGTTACATATATATGTATATGTATGTAAGTGTGATTGGTTTGCAGGCGAAAAGGATGGTTTTCATCGCGAATTGGCGACCGTTTCTAGTGATGTAAAATCACAGGTTCGATGTCTCGACAGAGTTGATCGCGATGGCGCGATCCATTCATGAATCCGACGAACGAATAGCCGGGTATCGCGCGATCTTCGACGAAGGGTCGAAAGTGGAATTTTGGTCTTTTCGCAAATGTCGCTATATTTTATGTGCCGTTTCGCGAGGGATTGCTTGTGGAGGTGCGTCGACGCATTTTACACGCGCTGTGGACGACTGGGTAAGAATTTTTGGTGTTTCGGGGGGTTTTGTGCAAATATACCTTAGGGTATATATTGTGCACCTAGGGTTTCCTCATGGAACCCTAACCCTAGATCCTATTCTTCCCCATCGGAGCCCTCTGCCGACTCTCTTCCTCCTACGCTGTCCCCTGTGCGCAGCCACCGCCGACCAGCCCTGGCCGCTCGGAGCTGCTGCAAAGCCACCTCCCTCTCTCTCTCCATCTTTTTCTTCCCCCACCGCTACCCGAGTGCTACTAGGGAGGCCCCTCACCCTTGGGCTCCCTCTCTGGCAGCATCTTCGACCCCGGCGACCCTCCCTTGTCGGTCGCCGCCTGGAAGCCGCCGCCGTCGCTGCTGGACCACTGCTGCAGTTTCGGGCAAAGGCGGGAGCAGGTCTCTGAACCGCCGCCCCTCGCCATCGATCGCAGCTGCCCTCTTCCGGCCTCCGGTGACCTGTCGTTGCCGCCGCCTGCCTCCCCGACCACCGCCGTCGCTGGTTGAACCCGCTCGGGCCGTGCCCTAGCCGAGCCGAGAGCGCGGCTCCTCCCCGCGCCGCCACCGTCGCTTCCCTTCGCCAGCAGAGGTGAGCTTCGTGACCCTCACCTCCCCCGCATCCGACATAGGCCCGCACGCACGTCGCCTGGCCGCCGGCTGCCGACCGGAGCTGGCTTGCTCCGGCCGAGCCCTAAACTAGGGCTTTTGAGGCAGCGCGCGCAACCCCGAGCCCTCTGTTGCCTCCCGATCTTCGTGGAGGGGAGTACGATGACCGCGGCGACGCTCTGATCATCGTGCTCACCTCTGTTTCTGTCGGGAAGGTCCCGTTCCACCGTTTCGGCATTGTCGAGCTTTATTATTTTATGTAAATGCTTGGTTCTTGGGTCGGCGGCGCCTCGCAACTATTTTGTCACTTCGGGCAGCGAGCATGGCCTCTGCTGCGTCGAGACCTATCCACTGGTGCTCGCGGTTAGTCGCGCAGACGCGCGGTGCGCTCTAACTGCCCTCTAGTATGCTTTTATATTAATTAATTGCTTGTGTAGGGGCTTAATTGCATTTGTCACAATGTGTGATTGCTGCGGGAAGCATGGGTTTAACCCTTGTGACCCTCTGGACTGATTGTCTAGGCTTATGACGCCTTCGCGGAAATCTGTTTTGATTTCGACGCGTGTTTCGACAAATTCATCGGCGGAACGCGTGTTTGGTCGTGGGACCCACTTATTGGGGTCGTAGGTGACCAGGCTTCGTCATTGAGCCTCGTTGGCTGTTCTTCATCGTTGTCCCAAAGTTTCGGGGACAGCAGACGAATGACAGAGGGTTCCGGTGCCGAAATCGGCATCTTTCGGGAACCCGGGAAGCCGTTTTTGGGTGCGTATGTGTTCGTGGCACCCCGGACTTGTGTTCGCTGTCTGCCCACCTGAATTGGTGCGTTTGCGGACAGCGGGTGACTTGGATTGTGTGTCGGTACCCCTCTAGGGCTTGTTCTTGTGTTCGGAATCGTTCCGGTGGATTTTCCAAAAATTCCGACGGTTTCGGGATTGTGAGTTTGGGTTTTTGTATCGACTCGATGGACCTTGACTTTGTGGGTCTTTCGTAGGTCTAGTCGACGACCCTGTGAGCCGTGGGTGTTAGGTTCTTCCTTCTATTCAGGTGGGTACTTCGATCTGGAGTCGGTACAGTGGACTAACACGGTGATATCTCTCTTTTCCCCTTTCCTTGCATACTATGGATAGTTAGTTCCACTAGACTTTCAGCATTATCTCTACTTTCAGTGTGCTTATGTTACTAGTAGAGTGGTGTGGTATCTCGCATGATTTTATGATGAGACCTGATTGGTCGGTGTTGATCGCCTCTTGTTTCGAGCGATCATTTGGACTTGTATTATCAGTTGCTATTCTCGGCTTGTTGTCGTCCTGTGGATTGAGCATTCTGCATCGATCATCATAGCTCATTTAGCACTTCACATACACCAGCGGTTTGGCCACCTTGGGGGTGTTCTTTTCCAGAAAAGTGGTCTTCTTGTCGACCCGTGAGCCTCTTGCCAGGTGCTTGCAGAGGTTGTGTGCCGGTGGGTGAGCATACCATGACATTGCCTGCGATCTGCGGATCTATAGGGCAAAGTGATTGGGTTATTACTTATCTATAGTTGATGCATATGGTTATTACTTGCAGTAGCTTAGTCGTTCATTTCTGTTTATACTCATGCTTATCTTTTGCTATTGTATTTGTATACCTATCTATATGTTGCTCCTCCTTGCCGGTGTGTACACCTCGCCTTCGTCGGCTTGCGGTACCCACTGGGAGGGGAGACATGTTTACATGTTCTCGCCCCCCGCCATTTTTCAGGTGATCTTGGTGGTTGGAGTCCGGACGTTGTGAGGCGCAATAGCTAGTGAGCCGTAGAGGTCCCGACCGGTCGTTCGTCAGATTGGGTTATCATCCCTTGACTCTCTTTTCTTTAGTTGACTTTTAGTATTATGGTTCAGTTACTTGTTTGTTTGATTGATGGATTTCGTAGTTCTGAATGTTTATGGATTTCTGATAATGTTATGTGGATGTTGCGGTTTATCTAAGATGCATGATATGTGGTTTTCTACCCCTCGTGGTAGCCGATTTTCAAAACAGAGTTTCCGTGTGGGAAACAGTTTTCAAATGGATTTCAGATTGGTCGGCTTTTGGATTTCAAAAGAGAGTTCCCATGTGGAGAACAGTTTTCAAATGACTTTTGGATTGTCAAGCCTAGTATTTCAAAATAGAGTTTCCGGGTGGGAAATACTTTCAAAGGATAGAGTTGATTGTTGTATTGTGCATTGCATCATCCTTCGCCTAAGGAGTGTTTGGAGAGCATGCATCATCGTAAGAATGGTTAGCTGTATGATATTTGACATCTACATTGTGTTTGTTGTTTGGAGGAGTGGATAGATGTGTTGTTGTGATCATGGTGTTGTTACGCCGTGCAGATACAGGAAGGACCCTGTTAAGGTGGACAGGGAGATTTCTGTATCTGTGGCGGATCTGTTGCGTCTTGTGGGAGTTTGTTCAAAAAAAAAAATGTATGGGCATTTTCCGCTGACTCTGTTTTCTAACTAGCCCTTCTTTCGAAAAAGACTTGCAAAACGAACCCCGGGGCGTGACAGATTAAGATGGTATCAGAGACTAAAGGTTTCAAACACACATTCACTCATTAATGTGTAACTGAACCATTATTTAGGTTGACCCATAGGAAGACCTAAGGTGTATAGGTGCGCGAGTACGGGGATGTCGGCTTGTGTTTCGTGGGTGTTGCTGACTCTTTTTCCTTAACAGTATTTCTTTGTTGGTACAGATGGCTCGTTGTAGACCTCCCCATCCTGGTCGTGGTGGTGGGCGTGCGCCTATGTAGGGGTCTGTCGGTGCACGGACCCGTGCAGCCGCGGCTGGTACTAGCGAGGACCAGGCAGGAGTCGGGCAGCCAGGTGTTGAGCATACCTTGCACCTTGACGCTGAGATGGCTGACGTGAGGGGTCAATTGACGGCCCTCTCCGGCATGTTTCAGTAGTTTCTGCAGCAGCAGGCTGCGACCGCTGCCACTCCGGCCCCTCCTCCTCCGCAGAGTGCCCCGGCGACCACGGACCCTCGTGGGGCACCCACGCCGATCACGGTCATGACCGTAATGACGATGACGACGACGTTCACCGTTCGTAGTGAGGACACCAATTTGGTGACGGGGGACGGTAACCACATTCGGGCGAGATTGGCGGAGTTTCGAAAGTTCGATACGCCGAAGTTCGCGGGGAAGAAAGATGGTGGGCGGACGGTGGAGCGTTAGGTCGCCCAAATGGAGAAGCTTTTTCGTGACCTCCGCATCGATGAGCAGGATAAGGTCCCCTTGGCCGCCCACTATCTTGAGGACGAGGCTTACGACTGGTGATTACATCTTCTGAGGACCCAATTCGTCGCGAACTATCCACCTTGGAAGGAGTTTCGGGAGCTCCTCTTCAGCCATTACTTCTGGGAGAGCACGAAGCAGAGCTTGGAGCGTGAGTTGGAGCGCCTCATGCAAGGAAATCGCACCGTGGAGGAGTACGAGCGGGACTTCTCCTGCATCATGAGGAGCGCGAGGCTACTTGGGAGCCAGAGTCGACTATGCGAGAGCGGTACCTGCAGTTGTTTGCAGAGGGTGTGTGAGTAAGTTTTGAGGACGAAACTTCTTGTAAGGTGGGGATGATGTAAGATTTTAAAATTTTAAAAGTTGAATTTTTGACTGTGTTTTTCTCTCTTTCTCTCTCTCCCTACAGGTATATATGTATATATAGGGTATGTATATATATATATATATGTATATACATATATACATATATGTATATATATATATATATATATATATACATATATGTATATATGTATATATACATATAGTATATATACATATATGTATATATACATATATACATATATGTATATATGTATATATGTATATATACATACATGTACATATATGTATATATGTATATATACATATATGCATATATATATATGTATATATGTATATATGTAATTGTGTGTTTGTGTGTTGGTGTTGGAGACGGATGGAGATGGCTTTTGTCGCGAATCGGCGACTGTTTCTGGCGATGTAAAATTGCAGGTTCGATGTCTCGGCAGTGCTGATCGCGATGGCATAATCCGTTCGGGAATTCGACGGACGGATCGCCGGTTATCGCATGATCATCAATGTGGGGTTGAATCGGCGCTTTTCGTATTTCGCGCGAAACACCCTATATTTTATGTACTGTTTCGCGCAAAATCGAGTGTGGAGGTGTGTACGTGCGTTTGCACGCGCTGCGATGGACTTGGCGAGGATTTTTGGTTTTTGGCGAACTTTCGAGCACTTTGACTCGAATTTATATAATGAGCTTTTAGGGTTTTCCTACCCCTAACCCAAGCCCTTGACCCTTCTCCCCTCAACCGAGCCCCCAGCCGCAGCACCTTCCCTCTGTGCCCTTGCCGCGCGCACCCCGACCACCTGCGCATGTCGCCGGCCGCCGGAGCTGAGCCCTCTCCTTCTCCTTCTAGCTTTTCCTTCTCCCTCTTCTTGTTCTCTAGACCCGAGGTACCCTGAGGGGAAGCCGTGCCGGTGGACACCTCCCCTCTTCCTCCGGGACCGCCGCCTGCCTCCCCGGCCGCCCCGTACCGTCGGGAAGCCGCCGCGGCCCCTGTTGCCATCGCTCAGCAGCTTGCTGGAAGCTCTGGCAGTGGTGGCCGACGGATCTTGAGCTGCCGCCGCCGCCGCCCCTCGCCATCGCCGCCGCCTTCCTCCGGCCTCCAATGACCCACCGCCTCCGTCGCCTGCCTCCCCGGCCGTCGCCGTCGCCGGAAAGGCCTGCCTGGGCTGTGCCCTAGCCGAGCCGAGAGCATGGCTTCTCCCCGCGCCGCCACCACCGCTTCCCGTCGCCGGCAGAGGTGAGCACTGTGTCCCTCACCTCCCCCACACCGGACCTGGGCCTGCGCACGCGCCGCCTTGCCACCGGCTACCGGCCGGAGCTGGCTTGCTCCGGTCGAGCCCAAACTAGGGCTTTTTCTTGGCAGCACGCGCTTCCGAGCCTTCCGACGCCTCCCGATATTCGAGGAAGGGAGCACGATGATCGCGGCGACGCGCTGATCATCGTGCTCACCATAGTTTCTATCGGGAAGTCCTCGGTTCCGCCATTTCGGCAGCGTTTAGCCTTTTTACGCTAAGCTTTTGCACTGTCCTTGGGCCCGGCGCATTCCGCGACTATTTTTATGCTTCGGGTAGCGAGCATGGGCTCCGCTGCGTCGAGACCTATCCGCTGGTGCTTGCGGTTGGTCGTGCGGACGAGCGGAGTGCTCTAACTGCTCGTATTATGCTTGTTTTGTATATTGTTGATTGTTTTGGGGATTTTGTGCGTTTGTCGCTGCGTGGCGTCGCTGCGGGCAGGAAGGGTTTAACCCTTGTGGCCCTGTGGACTAGTTGTCCAGGCTCGTGACGCCCTCGCGGAAATCCGTTTTGATTTCCGGTGCGTTTTCCGACGAATTAGTCGGCGGAACGCGCGTTTTGGTCGTGGGACTCACTTGTTGGGATCGTGAGCGACCTGTCTTCGTCGCAAAGCCTTGTTGGCTGTTCTTCATCACTGTCCCGAAGTTTCGAGGGCAGCGGATGAGAGACAGAGGGTTCTAGTGCCGAAATCGGCATCCTTCGGGAACCCGAAAAGCCGTTTTGGGTGCGTTGTGTTCGTGGCACCCCGGACATGTGTCCGCTGTCCGACCAACTTATTTGGTGTGTTCGCGGACAGCGAGTGTCTTGGTTCGCTTGTCGGTACCCCTCTGGGGCTTGGTTTGGGTTCGAAATCATTCCGGTGGGTTTCCCGGACATTCCGACGGGTTCGGGTTTGTGTGTTCTTCGTGTTTAATGTCGACTTGGTGGACCTTGACTTAGTGAGTCTTTCGTAGGTCCAGTTGACGTTACTGAGAGCCGTCGGTGTTAGGCTCTTCCGTTTCTTCAGGTGGGTGCTTCGATCCAGAGTCGGTACAGTAGACTAGCAGTGATACCTTCCTTTCCCCTTCCTTTGCATGATTGGATAGTAGTTCACTAGACTCTCGTATTTTTTTTCTCTACTTCTGTGTGCTTGCCATTAGTAGAGAGGTGTAGTTATTGCATGATTTATTGTGACCTGATTGGTCGGTGGTGATTGCCTGTTGTTCCGAGCGATCCTTGATACTTTGGTTATCAGTTGCTATTCTCGGCTTGTTGCCGTCCTGTGGATTGAGCATTTTGCATCGATCGTCACAGCTCGTTTAGCACTTCACGTACACCAGCGGTCTGATCCACCGCAGGAGGGTGTTATTTTTCGAAAAAGGATCGTCCATCGACCCGTGAGCCTCTTGCCAGGTGCTTTTGTGGAGGTTATGTCCCGGTGGGTGAGCGTACTATGACAGTGCCTGCGATCTGCGGATCTATAGGGCACGGTGGTGATTGGATTTATTTGATATCTACAGTTGATGCATATGTACTTACCTGCAGTAGCTTAGTCGTTCATACCTGCTCATTCTTATGCTTACTTTTGCTACTGCATTCGTATACCTATCTATCTGTTGCTCCTTCTTACCGGTGTGTGCACCTCGCCTTCGTCGACTTGCGGCACCCACTGGGAGGGGAGACATGTTTACATATTCTCACCCCCCGCCATCATTGTTTTTTTAGGTGATCTTGGTGGAAGGAGTCGGGACGTGGTGAGGCGCGATAGCTAGCGAGCCTTAGAGGTCCCGACCTGTATTTCCGTCTGATTGGTTTTACCCTGACTCTCTCTTTTAGTAGACTTGCACTATGGTTCAGTTACACTGTGATCTGTTTGCTTATTTGGTTGGATATTGTGTTTTTGGGTTAGTCATGATTTATATATCTATCATGTGAAATTTTGTCGTATCCGGAATATGTGGACTCTATTTCTACCCCTTGCGGTAGTTGGTTTTCAAACAGGGTTTCCTTGTGGGAAACAGATTTCAAATGGTTTTATGATCGATCGACTTTTGGTTTTCAAAAGAGAGTTCATGTGTGGGGAACAGCTTTCAAAATGACCTTCGTAGTGATTGATATTAGTGTTTCAAAAACAAAGCTTCCGGGTGGGAAGCACTTTTAATAGGATGTCTGTTGTACTGCGCATTGCATCATCCTTCGCCTAAGGAGTGCTTAGAAGCATGCATGTATGAGATTGATTGTTTGTTGTGTTTGTGTGGTTGATGAATGAATGGTGATTGTGATCCTGTTGCGTATTGTTGGTACGCCGTGCAAATACAGGGGAGACTATGTCCGCGTAGACAGAGGAGCCTGTATTTGTGGCGGGTCTGTACGTCGCGCGGGCTACGCTTTAAAAAAAAAAAAATTGACCCATTTTTCGCAACTCAAACCAGCCCGGGGCGTGACAGATACTGATCCAGACGACGTCGCTGGTGTACGTGTTCCCGTCGTCGCTGGGGCTCGGGGTGTCGACGCGCGTGGGCAACGAGCTGGGCGCGGAGCGGCCGGCGCGAGCGCGGCGCGCGGCACTGGTGGCGCTGGCGCTGGCGGGGGCGACGGGGTTGGCGGCGATGGCGTTCGCGGCGTCGGTGCGGCACGCATGGGGCCGCATGTTCACGTCCGACGCTGACATCCTGCGGCTGACGGCGGCGACGCTGCCTATCGCCGGGCTGTGCGAGCTCGGCAACTGCCCGCAGACCGCCGACTGCGGCGTGCTCCGCGGCAGCGCGCGCTCGGCCACCAGCGCCCACATCAACCTGGGGTCCTTCTACCTCGTCGGCATGCCCGTCGCCGTCGGCCTCACCTTTGTCGCCCACATAGGCTTCACCGGCCTCTGGCTCGGCCTCCTCGCCGCCCAGGCCTGCTGCGCCGCCTTCATGTTCTACGCCGTCGCCACCACCTACTGGCTCCTCGAGGTCCACTAAGCCAAGCAGCTCACACAACCTGCTGTTGCTTCCTCCTCCTCGTCTTCTTCTCCTTCTCCTTCTCCTTCTAATGGTAGTAATAATGACACTAATAATGCTATTAATGGTCATACTAACTAGGAGGAGGAAGAAGTAGAGGAAGAGAAAGAGAAAAAGAAATAGTGCAAAATTATTCTAAAGAGTGCAACCTTGGCCTAAAGAGTGTAAATCTCATTCCAAAAGAGTGTAATTTCTATCTCAAATAGTGCAACTTTCATTAAAACAGTGCCAAATATTTTTAAAATAGTGTAATCTTATTTTAATAGTGCAATTTTATCATCTTCTTCCTTCTTCTATATTATTTGATTTTTTCTGTAGGAAAAAGAAATATTTTTTATTTTTTCTCTCTATAGTTTTTTTTTTTGTCACCACCTCTCCCTTGCTCTCTATCGCAACCACCGCGACGTCGTCGGAGGCGAGCTCGCCGCCTCCGACGACGTCGTGGCGTTCCGACACGTGGTGGAGGAGAAGAGCCTGCGCCTCGACGTCGTCGTGCCCTAGTGGAGAAAGAGGGTCGCGGCGCAGCCTCAGCAGGGCTGGAGGCGAGGAGGGCGGGGGGTGCACAGTCGAGGGCGAGGGCGTGCAGGGCAGAGGCGAGGCGGGCTGTTTTTGCCTCTGCCTCCGCTGCCTTCTTCGGAGAGAGAGAAAAAAGAACGAGAGAAAAAAAAGAGGAGAGAGAAAAAGTAATAAGGGTATTTTGGTCAGTTTGCTGCAAATTCGGACCGAATCTGCAAAATTGAAAAAAGCGACCCAATTTTGCAAAAGCCCGAAACTAGTGGATTTTTTATGCAAAAAGGCTTTATAAAAATTAACTATTATATTGAAGAGAGAGAATGTTTTCGGGCGGGGGAGGGTGGGTGTATGTGCATGCGAGTAGGTGGGGAGGGGGGAGAGAGTGCGGGCAACTATGTGCGTTCTCAAAAATTGTGAAGAAGTTGTACCTTATATTAGGTAAGGATTTAAATTAGTAGTTCTAGTTTGACTGGTTTTTACTTTTAAACGTTCTAATGTAAACTTGATAATTTAATGCATAGGGAACATGTTGAAGAAGTTTGCAGAAAGTATAGTAGTGATGTAGAGCGGCGGCACGAAGAACAATTTATTGGTTGGTTTCAAGCTAGAATAGCGGAGATGTTTGATAACCAAGATAAAACAATATCACAAGAGCTATTACACCTAGCTCGAGGTCCAGACAAGCGAGTGCATAAATATTCTGGATATTTAGTTATTCACACAAAAGAGCATGAGATATTTTTGAAGACCCAAAATAGTGGGGTATTTGTTCAAGGAGATGATGGTCTAAGCAAAAAAGAATACTATGGGTTAATTTTGGAAATCATTGAACTACAATACCAAGGATCAAAAAAGGTTGCTTTATTTAAATGTCATTGGTGGGACGTGTACAATAGTGGTCGAGGATACAAGGAGGATGAAAATGGGTTCTTCTTAATTAATGTTGATCGTGAATTATCCACTAATTCAACTGATCCATATATCTTGGCATCACAAGCTCAACAAGTATACTATACCAAGGATATAAAGGATTATCCACTTATAAGGCTTATTTGTTTATAAGGCTTATTTGTTTATAAGGCTCAATAGTGGTCGATTTGCTTTATAAGGCTTATTTGTACATTCAATATAACAATATTTAATTTCTTGTAGAGAATGTCGGCGCGGAATAAAGCAAATCGAGAAAAATAATCAACCAGCTCAATTTGTGGAAGAAAATCATTTGCTAGCGTCCTCCATGATATGGTAATTCTATCAATTGATTAAATTTATGGATATCTTTATATATATATATATATATATATATATATATATATATATATATATATATATATATATATATATATATATATATATATATATATATATATATATATATATATATATATATATATATATATATATATATATATATATATATATATATATATATATATATATATATATATATATATATATATATATATATATATGTTACTTTCATGACATCGTGATTTCAATTTTAAATTGAAAAGAGATTCAAGAACTGAGGTTGATCTTGATCTAACTGAATACTGGAAGGCTACACATCAGCGAAGAACCAATGGGACATGGTGTTCTGATAAAGCTCAACATGCTATGGTACAACAAGCTTATTTTATAACATAATTTCTAGTTCCTATTTTATATATACACATTAGACTTGTGAAAATCAAAGAAGTTTTCATTTTAAATTTGGTATTTTGTTTTAAATGCTTAGACTAGTGAAAAAGAACATTTGTTATGCAAATATAAAAACATTTCTTATTACTTTTGTATCTTATTGAATGCAGAAAAAGTTTGAATATGTATCGAAATCACAAGAAGAGTTAGGTGATCCTCCATTATCAACAGAGGAATATTTAACAAAAGCTTTTGGTGCACGTTCTGGATATCTTCGTAGTTTAGGATGTGGACCTAAGCCAATAACTGCTAAGAGCTTAGAAGTCAAAGCATCACAAGAGGCTTTTGAGAGACAAATTGAAGATTTGAAGAATGAGCTGAAGCAATCTAGAGAGGAGAATGAAGAGAGAGAATCACTTCTACAAAGAAAAAAAATATGAGAGAGAGGAGAGGTTTAAAAAGAATTGAAGAGATTGAAGTACGCATTAAAGCACAACTTAAAGCTGAATTTAATAAACAATTGAAGATAATTGTGCAATTATATGGACCGCCAACCACATCATCCCCTCATTCTAGTCAGAGAATGCCGACCACATCATCCCTACCTTCAAGTCAAGGAATGCCAATCACATCATCCCCTCCTCCTGATCAAAATGATTTAGGGAACTTCTTAGCTAAAGGTAACTATATATTTTATCTCAAATTATTTTTTACTTTTTATTGTCCTTTAAAGTATAAATTTTGGTGTGGTGACAAATTAAAAGCTTTAAAGAATATGCTATTAGTTGGTAAGCCTCTTAGTGAAATTGATTACTTGGTAAACCTTCAATTTAAATTTTATTTTGTTATACTTTCTCTCATGTTGTGTTGTCTTTTCTTATTTGTCTTTTTGTTCCTATTTATGATTTTCAAGAATGAAAGACAACTGTCTAAAAGTAAAGAGGATGTCATAGCTAGTCTAAAAAACTCAAGGGTTATTGTTTGCTCATTTATTTTCTTTCTTAATTGTTCGTGTGCAGATAGATGTGATATATTCTACTTGAAACTTAAGTACAATAGGCCTTAATTTAGTTATAGCTTTCTATGTTCCATGCATATTTAAGAAATAGTAACAAGCTTATCTATTATAACTGTGTTGATCCATAATTTATGTCCGTGATTCTTGAATCTCTATTTGTGATTATAGTGATCAAATGCAAGTGATTGTTTTATAATAAATGGATATGGGCTCTACTTACATTTGACATGTTAACTAATAATGAATAGTAAACTGATGACTGTAAAAATCCAAAACATCAATTGACTATTGCCCATTTGCTTTTGCTACTAGAGTCATTTCTTTTAGAACCAAAAATCAAGAGTCTGACAAATGGAAGTTATGATGCTGCTGTTGCTAGAAAGTTGAGTTTATATTCTAAAACTGTCACGCCCCGGGCTAGTTTGATTGCGGAAAACGGGTTTTTTTTTTTTTAAAGTCTAGTCCGCACGGCGTACAGACCCGCCACAAATACATGTTCCTCTGTCTATGCGGACAGAGTCTCCTCTGTAATTACACGGCGTACCATCAATATACAACAGGATCACAATCACACTTTCATTCACCAATCCAAATGTACAATTATTTGAATACAGTTGCATTCAGCTATCCCTACATGCTTCTAAGCACTCCTTAGGCGAAGGATGATGCGATGCACAGTACAACAGACATCCTATTCAAAATGCTTCTTACCCGAAAGCTTTGATTTTGAACTCTAATAAGTACTAAAGAGAATCCACGAAACCTTTTAAAATTGTTTCCCACACGGGAACCTCATTTTGAAACACTAGTAGCCAAAACAACGAAATTCACTTGAAAGCCTTTTTATTTGAAAACGAGCTACCTCGAAGGGTAGGAGACATCATTTGCAAATCCAATAAAATCCTTCTGAGTCATTTATTTAAAACATTCATACGGTGTTAGGAAAATAATAACCACAGAACCACAATAAGTAAGTGCATGAAGGTAAAGGGGAAGGAACTAAACCAACTATACTAGTCGGGACCGAAAGATCGATCGTCCACCGCGCCTCACGCACCGTCCCGACTCCCACCTCCCAAGTCACCTGAAAATGGTGGTTGGGGGATGAGAACATGTAAACATGTCTTCCCTCCCAGTGGGTACCGCAAGCCGACGAAGGCCGGGCACACACTGGCAGACAGAAAACTGAAAGAAAGATAATACAGTAGCAATGCAAGTAAGTAAAGAACGAAACAAATATACTACTGCTACTGTAAATGTAATGCATCAACAAATGAATACAACAAATATACCCAATCTAAACATGCCATAACGGTCCGCAGACCTCAGGTCCATGCCGCTCCTACTCTGCCAGCATATAAGTGCCCCACTGAGCTCACGGGTCGGACGTACGACCACTTTTCCGGAAAAGAACACCCTCTTGCGGGGATCAACCGCTGGTGTTCGCGAAATGCGCAAGAGTAATGGCGATCGATGCAAGTATGACCAATAACCGTTGGCAACCAGCCAATAATCCACCCCTCCGGGTATACCGACCGTATAGGTCATCAGACAACCATGTCAAGAAACCGACCAAGAAGGTCACGAGAATATATCCTATCAGATACTGATGCAATCATGTCCACTCTCCTGCTAGAACAGATAAGGAATGCAAGTAGAGTAAAGTAAAGATCTCAAGGTGCCAACTCAACTCATCTCATATATATATGCAGAACTAAAAAGGAAAGGGTAGAAGGAATGTCACCGAGCATGCACCACTAGACCAACTTTGGGTCGAAGTACCCACCTGTAATGATCGCATCGGAATCCGAAATGCGCTGCGAATCAACCGGACCTACCACAGGTCCACCGAGTCAGGAACAAGTCACAAATGACTCAAACAAGACACAAACACACAACCCACAAATCCCGAGACTCGGTTTCCCAAAACTGATCTACGCAAATCGCCGAAAGTCCCGAAATCGCACCGGGACGTCCCCGGGACACACGAACAGTCCCAAAAGATACCGACTCGCTTCATGAGTCGACCGCTGACCCTGAACACATCCATTTGTATGTTCCGACAGTGAACATAAGCTCGAACATCATATAAATTAGTATTGGACCATCGTTCCGATCCAGGTTCCCGGAAGTGACGATTTCGACACCGGAACCCACCGCCGCTCACCGGACATCTCTGAACACACGAGACGGCCCCGATAACCAGCCAACAAGGCTCAGCAGCAAACCCAAACACATTCAAATAGTGTCGGATGAACTCCGAACCGAAACTGCGTTCCGCCGACGGATTTCGTCGAAAACGCTTTGAAAACTCTTTTTCGGAGGAACGAAGGGCAGCGGACCTTGGACAATCAGTCCACAGGTCACGCGTAGCGTGCACACGCTGCCCACAGCGACTAAATCGCATAACAGCCCCTAAACATGCATCTAATAGCATTAATAAGATGCAACATAACAATGTTATGCGCCGTTACCTCGATCCAAGCTTCATCGAGGCCCGCCGAGACACACCCTACTAGGTCTCGACACAGCAGAGGCCGTGCTCGCTGTCCGGAGTACAGGGAACGATCGAGGAGCGCACAGGAGTGACCAGAACCTCAATTGGAAAAGCAGTTCGGGAGCGATGATCAAGAACACGTTGTTCCAAGCCTCACAGATAGTGGAACAGGTGAGCACGGACGTAAGTGGCACGTTAGGAGGGCCGTGCTCACCAGAGGGACCGTCGGAAACGGCCGGAGTCTCTGGAACCGTGATCTGGCCCAAAAAACTAAGCTCAGTCCAGCACAACAGAGAGCAGGATACCTGCTCCAGTCACCGGCGGCCACGGCGGCGGGTGCGCCGGCGGTGGGAGAGTGCGGCCGGCCGGGGACCACCGGCCGAGGGGTCAGTCGGCGGCGGGGAGCGGCGCCGGCGGCGGGCGGTGATGCCCTAGTTACCCGGGTTGCACAGGGAGCTAGGGCGGAGCTCCTCCGGCGACGGCGGCTCTAGGGCGACGCCGGGAGGTGACGGGAAGCACACCGGGGTAACGAGGGATAAGGGGGAGGCCGGCCCGAGCAGCGACGGCGGCGCGCAAGGTCGCACGGCCGCCCGCAAGCCCGAGACCAGATCGCGGCCACGCGGCGTCCAGCACGTGCGGCAACGGCGGCGATGGCCGGGATCGGGTGCGGCAGTGTCTGAGAGCCGAGAGGGGTCGGCAGTTGGCCTCGGGAGGCGGCGGCGGCAGTTCTCGGTCACCACCAGCCCGCACGAGCTCCAGGCGGCTCCGGCTGGGCTCCTGGGGCAGCAACGGTGCCGGGGATGGCCGAGGACGGCGGGAAGGCACATCGGTGGTCGGTGGCGGCGCCAGCAGCTCGCAGTAACTCCTGCACCATCTCCTCAGTAGATCTGACCCGAGAAGAGGTGGTTAGAGGGAGGAAGAGGAAGGTGGAGGAGATGAGGGAAGGGCTGGCAGCACCAATGGCCGGCGGGGGCTGGCCGGCGACGGTGGCGGCGGCGCGCAGGAGGCTGGGCAGGAGGTGAGGGGTCGGCTGAGGGTGAAGGGAAGGCGTTAGGGTTAAGGTTTCATGAAGCAAACCCTAAAATCACCCTTTCTACACCTTGGCTCTTTTGCACAAAAGCCCACAAAAACTTTCCTTTTCATCCTAGGTCCCTCACAGCGCGTGGAATACGCGCGAACGCACCCATACTTTCGATTTCACGCGGATTGATACATAAAATATTGGGATTTTAGCAAAATTACCATTTTGCGACCTTCGACCCCATCACGAACATCATGTAGTTCCAAGAGATCCGTCCGTCGGATCTACGAACGGGTAGCGCCATCGCGTTCAGCACTGTCGAATTATCGAACTTACGATTTTGTTTCTTTCGATTAGGTTGTCGATTCGCGACAAACTCATTCTCAATCCGATCCATCTATACATCATGTGTATAAAAACCAACAATCGCTTCCAAATCTCCTCGATTAGCGAAAATGCGGTCTAAGTCCATGCACACCAACTTTCTTTCGCATGATAGGTCCCTATCCGAGGGTTCACACGCAAAGCGGAGTTACGGTAAACTTTGCATAGCCAACACAATGAAGAATAAAAGTCCATTTTTCGACAAAGTCCAGTTTTCTCAAAAATCGTGCATCAAATCCAAAATATGTTAGTGTCATCGAGTCCAGAATAGTCAGACGGTTGAAAATGAGCTATTGGACCACTATGAACGGAGTCCGATACGTTCCGGAGGCCACCTCTATTATTTGGCCTTACCGGAAAACCAGAGTTACTATTCACTTAAGTGAATATTCAAAATCGTGTAACTCTTTTATTCCAACTCGTTTTCACCCGGAACTTGATGAGTGATTATGTAATTAAAATACACACAAAAACATCGTCAACGTGGAGTTAAATTAGACAGTAAAAATCTCAGTCCTTGCAAAAACACATAGAAATTGAATTTGATCTTAAATAACCACTCATCATCAGTAATTGGGCAAAAGAATTAACTATTGCAGAAAAAGTAGAGACAGTTATGAAAAAGAAGAATAACTATAATTTTCCTCTTTTTACTGTCACATTCTCATCTAACTACCTTATTTAGACAACTATATGGAAGCAAAATGACAGATGAATTGCATTGCATTAGTTGAATTATATATTATTTTCTATAAAAAAATTTCCTCAACATGTTTATAAAAGAGTTGATGACAAATTTTTTTCTTTTTTCCTACAGGTTTCTAAGAGAAAGTGATGACAAAATATTTTGGCGATATTTTGGCGATATGTATTAAAGCAAGTTTAGAAACTTAGGTATATATATTATGACAAGTTTACATTTTGATGCTATGTAAGCTGAGAAAAGATCTCAACTTGGAATTTTTTGGATGTGAGTTGGATGATTGTAATGTTACAGTGATACTCATACTTCTTTTTCTAAGACAATCTTAGTTGCTTAATTATCCTATATGATCTTATTTCTTTTTTGAAATATCTTTAATTTGATTAAATCTTATTTATTATAGACATTTCATTATTATAGTCATGGTGCTTATATTTAATTTGATCTTGAGACTTTGATGCTACCAACATTTTAAAGAAGGTATCTTTATAACACACAATTAACATCGACTATGGTAGCGCCGATAGTGAAATGTTTATTGTCAATTGGTTGCGCTGATAGTTGTGGTCCGTTATTTGAACTTTTAATGGCGATATGGTGTTGCCGTCTTTTATTCAAACTTTTAGCGGTGACAAAATGTCGCCTATTTTATTCAAACTTTTAGCGGCGACATATAGTCGCCACTAAAAGTAAAATTTTAGCGGCGACATAATGTCGACACTAAACGTAAACTTTTAGCGGCGACATTATGTCGCCAGCAAATACTTTCCCCGACAGGCTTTTAGGCGGCGACATGCGGCGACAGTTTTGTCGCCGCCATAATCTTTTCGTGGCGACATTGGTCGCCGTTATATCTGTACCCTGTAGTAGTTAACGAATAAGGACACATAATATCTAGTATGCATGCTACCCGCAGCAGCCACGATGCGAAAGCATCGCTGCGACGCAATCCGAATACAAAATGCGTGACTATAATCTCAAACGTATGATAGATTACAACAAGTACGAAGTTAGGGCTTTAGGTGCTGGACTCCTCCCATGCCTGTCCTGAATGGAAGTTGTGCTCGCTGTGCAGCAAATACGTGAATGATGCCTTGCTGCAGCCTGCACGCGACGAATCATCGTGATTTTCAAACCAGCTAAGAAATGCAAGGAATCTAGGTGAGCCCCACGACGAGAATGACCGGTGGAGGGTTGTGCTTGCTTTAGCCATGCTCCACGAGGTTTACATCCGCCAGAGAATGCAGATCGGCTCAAGGCGAAGCATAAAACGGGACTGCCGGGCTGCACTTTGCATCAAGGGTTCTCCGGCTGTCCACAAATGCAACAGAAGGTCTGGGGATGTTGCTGCAGGTTTGGGAAGGCACATGGGAGGTGTTGATGGCGTTCAAACTGAGCCAAGATCGTGTACGAAGCGTAGTAGCGCAACTCGGGCAAGATCAGCCCGAGTCTTGCGCACACGGGCAAGGACGGCCGAGGGAGGTTGACGGCTGCGACGGGGTGGATGCAAGATGGCCGAGGGGAGTCCTCCACTGTAGTACCCCTAGGGCCTAACTGACAAAATGACTGCAGTATCCTAGACTGTTCGACACTTCTGGAGAGTGTCGGGATGAGTCGGAGTCGTTTTGGTGCAAAATAGACGCGAAAACGGACTCGGAGCACCGAAATAAGCCAAAACTGAAGTTTTGGACGTTTGGAACTTTAGGGCGCCCAGAAGTTAGGTTTTGGACGCCCAGATGTTGAGTGCTTGTTCTTTGAATCGCTGAGTCATTTCGGATCTAGTGTTAGGGTGCCCGGAAAGTGAGTCTAAATGTTACCTCGTGAGTATCGATCCTTTTGACACGTGTGATGTGGTAGGTGAGTTCCGCCGGACCACGTTAGGGCACACTAGACCGCAAGGCGGAGATTCCGAGGTGCTGGCCGAGTGCTGTCTGGACGAAGTGGGCGCCCGGTTCTTGGATTCTGGGCGCCCGAATGTTGGATTTTCTGCTGGTGCAGGTTTGCATCATGTGTTCTTAAGGCTTTTGTATCCCTTTGTTCGGCTCTAAGTAGATGGGGGCGAACCCCCTGAAGTTCTTTTACCCCCCTCTCTTGGTGAGCCCTGTATAATTGCAGATTAGCCCCTCCAATCTCCCAATTACATCTTTTCCCATTGGAGACTTTGGATTCCTGAAGAACAGCAGCGTCGACCTGTGGCATTTCTGCTCATGTGATGTGTAGGAGTGTCCAAATCTCACGAAACTTGGTTTGTTGGATTGTGGACTCATAACGAAAGGTGTGGGAACCTTCCAATCGCATTTTGGACAGATATGTCCGCTGCAGTTGCTATTTTACTGGACCCCTTGTGTTTTTGAACTGAAATTTGGATTTTCCTTTGATCTTATGGATCCAAATCTCTATGGAGCTGGATTTTTGAAGTGAGGATTGGTTTTTCCTCATCCCCTGCTGGTTTGGAAGCTCTTCCCACCAGAATTGGAGATTCCTAAGGTGAGTTTTAGCTCAGATTTAGAGGTTTAGGCTTAAGTGCTGAATTTATGTATAGTTGATAGATTTATTGGATTTTTGAATCCAGATTTTGTTGGAAGCTTCATTGATGGATTTAGAGTGATCACTCACTGTATTTGGGAGGTATGTGACCCTATTCCCTGGGCTATACTTGTGGGAATTCCAGGAATTAAGCTAGAAGTGTTATTTACTTATTGCTGGAACTTCTGGATGCAGTTTTGGAGGATCCAGAAGTTGGGTCCGAATCCTTGCAAAGGCTTTTTGGAGATCTATTCGAACTCGCTTTTGGCTGAGATTTGGTGGGATTGTTCTCGCGCCCCTGCTGGTGAGTTGGGTGAATTTTCACTACATTTGGACTTAAGATTTAGATTTTATCGCATGTTGAATCCATGTTGGTCGTGCTGCCAGGCTGCAGTTCTGGGCTAATGTTCTGGGCGCCCAGAACTTGAGCAGGGAGGATCCGAATCCTGTTTTGGCTGGTTTGAGCCATGTTTCTGCTGGTTTGTTTGGAGGCCTTCCACTCGACTCCTAGCCTTTGTTGGATAGCTTTTGAGGTGGGTTGATGTTGCCGAAAGCTTCGGAATTCCTCATAAGTTGTAGAGAATGCAGCATGTTATTTTATTATCAGATTTTTCCTGTTAGTAGCTCGAATTCATGAATTTGTATGTGTTTATATGAAATCTGAATTTGGAGCATAAATTAATAATTTATAGACATGATTTACATGCTGAACTGGGATTTGACTTAGGAGAAAACTCGTGAACCTACAACCGTCACTTTTCGAAACTGTTATCAGATTTAGCTCTAGGAGCCGTTTTTGTTCTTGTATCACCGCTGTTAGTGCGAGGTTGATATTTAGATTATTGTAGGACAAGTTTACACTCGTGCTGAGATGCCGAGCTTGTGTATACAGCAGGATTAGGCTGTTTTGTATTACCGGGTGCCGTCGGGGTTGACGGTAGACCCAGATTCTTGTTTTAGTATCAGTTTGTGCTGAGGGCACGTGAGCTTGGAGTCTTTGACCCATTTGATCTCTTTTTTTTATTATTATAGCCTTCCAGAGCCTGATTGTGCTTGACAGAGATACGCTTATTAACTCGGTTGGGTAGCTCCCCCGAGTGCCGCTCCGGAGTGAGGCCTCTCATGCGTTGATGTCGCTACAGATTAGTGGATATGATTCTTGGACCGGCTACCTTTTTGGTAGTGTGCGGTGTGGCTAGGCTTCTGGCTGGACGAGCCTTTTTGGGCAGTTCCGTTAGATTGGGTCTGGAGTGACTATTCACATTAGTGATGCATATACTTTGAGAGTATGACTTGGATAGTGGTAGGGTAGTGGCATTATAGCTGTAGAGTTTTTTCCAGCTTACTTTATTATTTTTTTTACCTACCAGCTATACTGTTAGTCTCGTAGACTTAGTGGTGGACCGTTGGAGTCGGTAGCGGTACCCACTGAGGACTACTTCTTTTGATAGTAGTTCTCACACCCATTGTTGCCACCTTTTCTTGCAGAGCCTTCGTCTGTTGCGGCTGCTGCTTCTGTTCCTGCGGATCGAGGTAAGGGAGTCGCGAGCTAGATCCCTACCATTCCCAGTTTTTCCTAGAGGAGGACCCTACTGGAGATAGTTTTATTTTGAGTTGTGCCATGTACATATAGTGTGAACTGTTTGTTCCTGTGAGAGGTGGACTTGTACCTATTTTGGCTTTAGAGGAACTGTTGTATTTTGGATCCTATATGTACAGGTGGCTTTTGTTCTATTAGTATGATCTTACTTCAGCTCTATATCTCTTGTAGTTGCTTGTATGCTTTGTTTACAGGTTAGCTATCGCTTCGTATACATAGAAATTCTATGTATACGGCGGATCTGTTGGCGAGCCCGGAGAAACGAGTCATCCGGGGCGTGACATCCACACCCTTAGACCACAAAACCATGTGAGAGAGAGGAGGAGGAGATGTGGTTCAGCAGCGATCAAAGGAAAAGGAGAGGAAGAAGAGAGAGGGAGAGGAAGAAGAGAGAGAGAGAGAGGCACGTCCTCTCCAACTCCAGCTCTAGAGATCCCTATGGCCAGTGACGGCCAGGGGAGAAGGGTACGGCTATGTAGGGAGGGGCTTGCAACAGGGGAGAGGAGAGGGGCGGCTAGGGTTAGGGTTAGAAGAAAGAAAAACCCTAGCCCTAATTGTATGATTCATAATTTCATGCGAAATTGCACAAAACTGCCCCCAACAATGGAATTTCATATCAAGTCCCTCACATAAGGTGTATTTCGCATAGAAACCCCTCCACAACCTGCTATAATCAGAGCCATACATAAAATAATAGATCCCCCCTCGGAAAAGCTAAGTTGCGCCTCGCCGAAATATCAAAAATCCCACAATTTACCGCACTTGGCTTGCCGAATCTGAAATCTAACTTCAGCATGATTTTCGGCACTGCCGAACCATCGAAAACAACCTATTAGATCACTCAAAATAGTACCTGATTCGCCCCCAAAGCCTTCAATATGCATACGCCACAAAACGAAACGCCGGTTACTATTAACTTAAGTCCAAATTGAAAATCGCGTAGCGGCTTCATTTTGATTCGATTTTTTCTAAAATTTGACGTGCGATTTTAGAATTAAAATACACATAAAACCATCATTAACGAAGTATTTTATTACACCAAAAATTTTGGTCCTCATAGATTCGTCGGCTCTTTTGAGATTCTACAGTAAGTCGGGCCTGTGGCATTCAGGATTGCACTTCTACTATGGTTGTCAAGGGTTTATGACGTGTTCCACGTCTCAGCTTTGAGGAGATATGTCTTTGACCTTTCGCATGTGATTGACTTCACTCCGCTTGAGTTGGGCGAGGACCTACATGAGAGGAAAGAATTGTGAAATCAGGTCATACTGTACGTTAAGGTGCGGTCGAGCAATCATGAGGAGCATGAAGCGACTTGGGAGCCGGAGACAATGATGCAGGAATCCTACCCCGATCTTTTTAAGAGTTTTTCTGAGGACGAAACTTTTGTAAGGCGAAGGATGTAGTATCCCTGGGGCCTAATTGGTAGAATGACTGCAGTATTACCGATTGGTCGACACTGCATTAGAGTGTCACGACGAGTTGGAGCCGTTTTGGCGTGAAATGGACGTGAAAATAGACTCGGAGCACCGAAATACGGCAAAACTGAAGTTTTGGCAAGTTCTTCGTGCTCGTAAGTGGTTTAGAGCGCCCAAATGCTGAGTGTTTTTTAGTGCTTAATACTGCAAACATTTCGAATCTAGGTTTAGGGTGCCCGAAAGTTGAGCCCGAAGTGCCCCTTGTGAACATCAAACATGTTTGACACGTGGCATGTGGTAAGTGTGAGCCGTCGGTGTGAGCCGTCGAAACTATTTAAGGCACACTAGATCGCCGCGCGCTTGAGCCCGAAATGCTGGGCTATGAGGCCGAGAAGTTTAGGGCGCCCGAAAGTGGTTTAGGGCACCCAAAACTAGGATTTCCAGCAGAGTTACAAGTTTATATCTATTGTTCCTAAGGTTCTTTGTACCCAACCTATGCCTCTATAAAAATGAAAGAACATCCCCTGAGAGCTCCTTTTCACACTCCTTTACTTCCAACCTGTAAAGTTTACTAAATTCCTCCGTAAACCCCTCAATTTTCATCTTTTCTCAAGGAAATATTGGAATTTCAGCTCAATTCCAGCAGCAACTTGATCCAATAAGGAAATTGGGATCCATTGAAACTTTTAGTTACTATAGGGAATAGAATTTTGGACTGTAGACTTGAAAAGGTTGTGAAGCACTAGTAGGAGATCCAATTTCAGGTTAGTAAGATCGAATTTCGGGGTTTCCATGAAACTGGTGATTTTGAGCTGAAATTGGGGTTTTTATTGGTTTTCTTGAATCCAATTCTTGCAAGTCGGCTTTTTGAAGTTGGGATTGATTCTCCATTTGGCCTACATGATTTATAAGCTTTTCTCATCATCCATTTACAGATTTATAGGTGAGTTTAGCTTAAATTTTGGCTAATTGAGCTTAAAGTACTGTTATTAAAAGTTTTGATGAAATTGTTGGATTTTTTTAATCCAAATTTTGATGGAAAGCTTATTACTATATTTGGATTGATTCTTCACTAATCCTTAGAGGTATTAGATCCCTTTCCACTTGGTTTACAAGTGAAAAATCTCAGATTTTGCTTCATTGCATAAAGAAGCTTAAGTGTTGAAATATGGATGCAAGATCTTGGCACCTAGAAATGGCTCCAAACCCTATTGGAAGGTTTTTGAGGCTATTTTGTAGCTCGATCTTGGTAAAGGAGCTGAGAATTGAGTTTATTAACATCCAAGGGTGAGTTTAGTGAAGTTTTACTAAGTTTAAATATGGAAACTAAGAAAGCCAAGTTGAACCCCTGCAGGTTGACGCTGGCAGTGTTGCTGATCTAGGCTCCAGTTCTGGATGCCCAGAACATGTGCAGAAAGGTCTGAATCCAGAGTTTTAGCCTGATTTCGTCTAGTTGAGGTTGAGCTTGTGTGTGGGTTTTTCGATCGACTTCTGGCCATAGTTGGACTACCATTTGAGGTGAGTTAATGCTTATCGAAGTCTTCAAAATTTCTCATAAGTTGTAGAGAATTTCAGCATGTTTTAACTATATCATATTATACTGTTAGTAGCTTGAATTCATGGATTTGCATGTTTTTACATGAAATCTGAATTTGGGGCATGTCTTCCCTTTTGTATCACAAGAGTTAGTGCAAGATGGATATTGGGATTAGTATAGGTTGAGATTATGCTCGAGATGGGATGCTGAGTGGGTTGTTACAGCAGAGTTAGGCTGTCTAGTACTGTCGACTGCCATCGGGGTTGACGTAGACTCAGATGTCTGCTTTTTGGCTTAGATTGTGCTAAGGGCAAGTGAGTACTAGGGTTTTGACCCATTTGAGCATTTGCATAGATTACAGACTATGTGAGCCAGTTTGAGCTTGACAGAGTATGCTTTTCTGCTCGGTTGGGTAGCTCCCCGAGTGCCGCTCTGGAGTGAGCCCTTTTTCGCGTTCTTGTCGTAGCAGTCGTGTTAGCTATCTTACTTGGACCGGCCACCTCCATGGGTGGTGCACGGTGTAGCATAGACACAATGTCACGCCCCGGGCTAGTTTTAGAAGCGGAAAAGCGTGCCAATTTTTTTTTTTTTGAAACCCTAGCCCGCGCCACGTACAGATCCGCCACAAATACAGGGATCACTGTACATACGGACAGAGCCTCCCCTATATTTGCACGGCGTGGACAACATTAACGAGGGGATTACAACCACTATTCATTCAACACAACTAAACAGAACAAAACAAGATTCATACAGCTAACCATCCTTAATCCAGTATGAATCTAAGCAGGTCCTTAAGCGAAGGATGATGCAATGCACAATCAGCAATCATTCTATAAAACTGCTCCTTACCCAGAAGCTTTCTTTTGAAATCCTAAATTCAATCATTTAAAACCTTTTGAAAACTGTTCTCCACACAAGAACCTTTTACTTGAAAGCGCTACCACGAGGGGTAGAAAACCAGAGTGTGCGACAAATGAAATAACTAGAATAGTTCTCATACAAGAGTCTAAGCATGCACGCAAATAGGAACTAACCAAAACAAACATAAAGTAAGCATGCATATAAACATCCAAAATGTAACTGAACCCCATCCACATCTAGTCCACTGTCAAGATAGGGTAATAACCAAAATCTGGGGATGTAGCCTCACGAGTCGGAACCTCTAGAGCTACTATCTAGGCGTGCCTCGCAGCGTCCCGACACTCACCACCCTGCTCACCTGAAACCTGTAAAGGGGGGTGGGGGGTGAGAACATGCACGCATGTCTCCCCTCCCAGTGGGTACCGCAAGCCGACGAAGGCGAGGTGTACACACCGGCACGAGGGTCAACAAAAGATAGATATGGTATACAGTAGCACAAGTAAATATGAGGCTGAACCTATAACAGAAATAACAATGCTACTGTAAGCAACTAGTATGCATCAAAGGGGATAACCACAAAGTGAACCCAATCTATAGCCACCAGGGGGTGGCCCTGGCACTGTCACCCTGCTCAATCCAACGGCACCATCCATCCCGACGCAATGCTCGGGGCCACGGGTCGGTAGAAATTCACGACCCTTTTCCGGAAAAGAACACCTCTAAACGGTGGATCAGACCGCGGTGTACGTGAAGTGCGGGAAGAGCTGTGACGATCGATGCATATGCTCAATCCACAGAACGGCAACAAGCCGAGAAGCAACCAATAAACCACAACTAGGATCGCTCGGAACAACAGGCGATCACCTCCGACCAACTGGGTCGTCTCAAGGAATATGCAAGCCACACTAGGATCGCTCAGACTGACAAGCGATCCCCACCGACCGACTGGGTCGTCTCAAGAACATGCAAACCACACTAGGATCGCTCAGAATGACAAGCGATCCCCACCGACCGACTGGGTCGTCTCAAAGAACATGCAAACCACACTACTCTACTATCCAAGCACGCATATGAGTAGAGTCTACGGGAGTCAAGTGAACTACTAACAGAAATGCAAAGGAAGGGATAGAAAGGTATCACCGTAGTCCACTGAACCGACTCCGGGTCGAAGTACCCACCTGTAGGTAAGATCCAATCTAACACCGACGGCTCTCGGGAACCGCGACAGGACCTACGAAAGACTCACAGGGTCAAGGTCCACCAAGTCGACGCTAAACACAAAGCTCTCACATCCCGAAACCGGCGGATCGCCCGGGAAACCCACCGGGACGATCCCGAAACCACACAAAGCCCCCCGAGGGGTACCAAACAGCCAACATGGTCCCTCGCTGTCCCCGAACACACGAAACCAAGTGACGGGACAGCGAGCACAAGCTCGGGGTGCCACGAACATCAAATGCACCCGTAAAGGCTTCCCGGGTTCCCGAAAAGTGCCAAATTGGCACCGGAACCCCACATCACTCATCCGCTGTCCTCGGAACTTCGGGACAGCGATGAGGAACAGCCAACGAGGCTACACGATGAAGCCAAGTCGCTCGCGAAAACAGCGAGTGAGTCGCACAACTAGAAACGTGCGTTTCGCCGATTATTTCATCGAAAAACACGTCGGAAACGAATCCGAAAAACTACACGAAGGGCGAGGGGGTTGGACAACCAGTCCACAGGGTCTCCAAGACCTTACCCTTGCAGCCCACAGCGTCGCTACGCTGTCACAAACGCCAAAGTCCCCAAACATGCAACATACACATACATACAATCACTAAATTAAGCCGCTAGAGCAAACCGTACGTCCGCTCGACCTTCCGCAAGCACCAGCGGATAGGTAGCGACGTCACGGAGACCGTGCTCACTGTCCCGCTGCGACAGGACCAGTCGCAAGCTGGGAAATCCCATAAAAACAGCGAGCTCAAGCACAAAAGCGAGCGTAACTAAGGCCGTGTGAGCAAACCGTACATCCGCACGACCTTCCGCAAGCACCAGCGGATAGGCAACGATGTAACGGAGGCCATGCTCACAGCCTCACTGCGACGGGAACAGTCGCAGTCTGGGAAAACCCATAAAAACAGTGCATCCACAAGGCGAAAATGCTCGACGAAGGCCGAACGGTAAAACGGCTCACCCAAAACAGAAACTAAGGTGAGCATGATGATCAGCGCATCGCCGCGATCATCGGGCTCACCTTTCCGAGCTCCGGGAGGCAACGGGGAGCTCAAACACCAAGGTACGGCCAAAATCCAACAAAGCAAGACCCCGGCCGGAGCAACCAGCTCCGGCCGGCTGCCGGCCGGCATGCACGGCCAGCGGCGGCCAGGGTCGGCAGAGGAGGTGGCAAGGAAGAGGGGGCTCACCTCAGCCGGCGGCGGCGGCGCGGGGAAGAGCCCTAGCTCCGGGAAGGCTCGGCCACACCTACTCCGGCAAGGAACGGCGTCGGCAGCCGACGGCGACGCGAGCACCGGCAAGAGGGACCCGCCGGACGTCGGGGAAGGGGCGACCGCGACAACTCCGGGCAACGGCGGCGGCGGTCGGAAGTTCACAGCCGCGGGTGCCTTAGGAGCACAGGCGGCAGCCGCGGCGGCTGCGGCGGCGCTCCGGCAGCACGGCGATGGCCGGGAAGGAGAAGACCGGCGGCGGAGGTCCCGAGGGTGGCGGCGCTCACCCTCCGAGGCGGCGGGAGGCGGCGGGGCGCGGCCTCCAGCTGCTCCTGCCTGCAGCTTGCACGCAGGAGCCGCAGGCGGCGCGGCGGCGCACCGGCGGCACGGGGGGGCGGCCGGGGGGAAGAAAGGGGCGGCGCCGGAGGACCTGAGGGTGAGGGCGCTCACCCCCCAAGGCGGCGCGAACCGGCGGCGGCTTGGGCCACCAACCCCCTGCCCGCAGCTGCCCTGGCAGCAGCTGCGGCAGCTCGGCGGCCCACGGCGGCGGTCACCGGCGGCGGCGCAGGACTCGAGCAGTCGTGCCACCTCAGGGGAGCTCTGGCGTGGGTTTCCCCTGGGTGCACACCTCCGGGAAGAAGAAGAAGGAGAAGAAGAAGAAAAGGGAGAGAGAGGTGACCGGGGGGTAGCTCCGGCCAGGCGGTGGCCGGCGGCGACCGGCAGGGCAGGGCTCGGGGAGGAGGCTGAGGGGCAGGGGAGCCTCGTGCTCACCCCCCCCTGGGAGCAGGGGAGAGAAGGGAGTGAGAGAGGGAGAGAGAGAGAGAGAGAGTGTGAGGGGATGTTTCACCCACCCCCTCCACCAACCAAATTACAGAAAAACCCCTCCAAACTCAGCAAAACACCCCAAGGTCCCTCTCAGCCAGCACAAGATGCCCAAACACACCCCTCCACAAGCAATCTCACGCGAAACGGTGCGAGAACAGGGTCCAAATCGCGAAATTACAAAATGCGACTTACGACCTCTCGGCGATCAAGATGGAATAACTTTTCATCTGCTCGTCGCACGACGACGCGGATCGCGCCATCACGTTCAGCACTGCCGAGACATCGAACTCACCATTTTGGTTCGTCAGATTCGGACTCCGGATCGCGCCGTTAAGCCATTCGCTCTCCGCGACGAAAAACCAACAACTATTAAAATCCACTAAAATCACTTATATACATATATATATATAAATACCGGTATATATATACGTATACTGATCAAAAACACAGTAATGGGGGAGAGGAACACTGAGAATTTCAAATTCCCAAAATTCGGATTCTCACACACAAGGCGGACGGGCCAGTCAACAGTCCCCTTAGCTAGTGACACATATGCATATTGAGAGCATGACATGAATAGCAGTAGCATAGTGCATAGTAGCTGTAGAGTTTTTCCAGCATACCTTATTGTTTCTTTACTACCAGCTATACTGTTATTCGCATAGACTTAGTGGGTAAGCCGTTGGGGTCGACGACCGTACCCACTGAGGACTACCTTGTTTTACAGTAGTTCTTAGACTTGCTACTGTCACTTTTTCTTGCAGAGCCATCCTTCGTTGCTACTACTTCTAATCGAGGTAAGGGAGCTGCGAGCTAGATCCCTATCTACCCCGGTCGTTGAATTATAGGAGGTCCCTTTCGGAGATAGTTACTTTTTGTGATTTGCCATGTACATACAGTTCTATTTTTATATTTAGTCAGAGATGTATTTTGGGAACTCGTATGTATAGATGGCTTCATATATATATATATATATATATATATATATATATATATATATATATATATATATATATATATATATATATATATATATATATATATATATATATATATATATGTATAGAACTAGGCTAGAATACTATTAATAGCACCAAGTCATTGGTGCTACCAAGTTTTCGGCAATTGGATTAAGAGATGTGCGGTTAGGATGATGTGGGCCCCCTAGGGTTGAGTGGGTGGATGGCTGAATAGTATGATCTAACAAATGAAAATGATCAAAGGGGAAGATCTAACGGTAGAAAACTTGGTAGCACCAAGTGCTTGGTGCGATTGATAGCATAGTAGCCGGACTATATATATATATATATATATATATATATATATATATATATAGAGAGAGAGAGAGAGAGAGAGAGAGAGAGAGAGAGAGAGAGAGAGAGTCCGGCTACGGTACTTCTAAAAGCACCAAGCACTTGGTGCTTGTAACTTTTCCACCGTTAGATCCACCCCTTGGATTAATCTCACCCGTTAGATTATACTATTCAACCAACTACCCTCTCAACCCTAGGGGGCCCACATCATCCTAACCGCACATCTCGTAATCTAAAGGCTAAATACCTACAAGCACCATTTGCTTGGTGCTTTTAAAAGCATAGGAGCTCAATTCTCTCTCTCTCTCTCTCTCTCTATATATATATATATATATATATATATATATATATATATATATATATATATATATATATATATATATATATATATATATATATATATATATATATATATCAGGTTTAGCAGCTCCATACTTTTTTATACTTTCTTGTAGTTGTACTTGTCTATAGTAGGTTGACTATTGCTTCGTATACATGAAAAATCTCTATGTATACGGCGGATCTGTTGGTGAGCCTAGAAAACGTGGAAAACGAGACATGACAGCCAAACCATTGAACCACATTTTCATTTTATCTGAATCAGTCACTAATTTGCAATGATCTCATCTCCTCCGCTCAACGCACAATTATACAATTTATATCCAAAAAATTGAATTCAAAATTCGAAATTTTGAATTTCATTATGTTTCTTAGAGGTTTTTAATGTTTTAGAATGTGAAGAAAGCTATTTCTTCACTATTTGGGCCCTTTAAGATATTGAAGCGAATTGGCTACCACTAAGCTTGACGGGGGGGGGGGGGGGGGGGGGGGGGGGGGGGGGGGGGGGGGGGGGGGGTGTACACGACATGTTCCATGTGTTCCTACTCGACAAATATGTACCCAATCTAACACATACTATTAGCTTCCTAACATTGTAATTACAGGAGGACTTGAGCTACAATAAATATCTAGTTAGCATCCTCGCCCGGTATGAAAAATGTTGCGGTATAGCTCCATTTTCCTACGTTAAAGCTTGTAGAGCAATTACGAGGAGTGAGAAGATATGTCGGAAATTGAGAGTACTAACTAAGTGGTAGCTTTTTTTTTATCTATTTAGGGAATCGCATTGAGGTATGAAATTTTAGTTTCACAGACAAAACTTCTTTTAAGGAAGGATAGATGTAATGTATCAAGCTTTAGCCAAATTAACAAAGTATAGATAATTTATGCTAGATATAATTAAAATGAGTATTAAAAGACTTGGAGCAAAGCAAAGTTCCAAAAAAGAGAAAACTAAGTCTTCGACCTTTTCGGACATTGGGAATAGGAATTTGGATGGCCAAAATAGTTTCCAACAGCTCGTTGCAGCACTTTGAACAAACAGACCTTCTTCCACAAAGTATGGTTGGCGAAGAGTCTTTTTTCAGGCATCCAGATAGCCCTATGGGCACCGAATCTTTTCAGACCTCACTTAAGTGCACAAAAAAATCTTTCAAACTCCCAAACCGAGAGCTAGATTTCACAAGACTGAGGATTCGTGTGACAAGATTGCCCTACGAGTACCAAAAACAACTTTCAAGCTGTCCTTTGCGATTGTCCAAATCACTTTTAGATGATCAACCTAAGAGCACAGGTTGTGCAAGGGATTAAAGAATCCGACGTCCAATTTTTCCTGTAGGCACCTGATTCATGAATTGAGTAAATAGAGTGGCATTCGAATTCTAGACCAAATGCAATTAAAATGGATTCAGGTGCCCGAACCTAGCGTACAGATAGCGATTTTTCTAGTTATACATACGAAAGATTAGGGAGTATATGCACTATTGTAGTTCCTCTAAAAATATAATTTTTAGTAAACCCTAATTTCTCATGCCATTTCCCTTTTTTGCTCTATTCTTTCCTCCTTTCTCTCTGTAGAAGAAATGGATCCCTATATCCTATATTATTAGGATTTATCTCCTTGGAAGTATAAGGAAGGTCTAGAATTTTCAGAGGAAGCTCTAGGAGGATGAAGGCAATCCTCTCCACCTATTTCCCTTGTGCTAGGAGGTGGAGAGGTGAGTTGATACATTAGAATTTAGTTGAGGTTTTCCCAAAAAAGGAGTTTCTGATGTTGTAATCTTTGTTAGAACTATTTTTAGAATTTTCTAGGTGTTTTAAGTAGATCCATACCATCTCTTTCGAGGAGATCTACAAAAATGTGAGTAATAGACTTGATATCTCCTTTATCTTACCGAAATAAACTTGATATCTCATTTGTCTAAATTTTTTCTTGATTTTATGTATGTATTACATGACAGTGATTAAGCCAAAAGATATCTCCTTTGTCAAAAAATTTCCTGATTTCATGTATGTATTATATGATAATGAGTAAGCTGAAATGTATTCTAGTTGCAAGCTAGTGGATCATGTAGGTCAAAAAAATTTCTCAGCATTTGGCCTACGAAAAATAATGTCTCCAACTCTTGTATAGAAAAAGGAAAAATAGATGCTCTCACAACTTTTAACACTTCTAAGCCTCGAAAGTGGTGATTTTGTTATAGTGGAAAAAACTATTTATATTGAAATGCCCTAGGATTTAAAGATTATATAAATAATTTCAGTTTCCACAGATACGAGCAAGTAAGATTAATTTGCACCTTTCAGTTACATGTGGATCAAGTTTACTAGTAAAATAGGACACAAGCTCAAAGGCGTGTGGGTCGTTATGGAGTGGTTTGATGGTGTGGGTCACCAAGTAGATTGGGTTCATAGAGAGGGCGAGCATATTGGGACTGAGGAAGATCAATTTTGCTCAAGTTTCTAGGCGAAAGACAAAGTCAATTTAGGCAAAAGTATCACAATGGCGCTTATTCCCCTCACTAGGTTTCATATTATTGACCATGAACACCGTCACCTGAGAATAAGATACGCCATGAATCCACCTCTAACATCCTATTAGACGTATATACAACTTGACCCAATTGATTCAACTTCTGATATAACTCATAGATTCTCGTCACTCACGAGCCTAGGTCCTTAAGATTTTCCATCCTACGGCCTTCTAGGTCCACCTACACTATTTTTGTGCTTCAATATCATCTTAATCTATCACGCCCTAAGCCCACAGTAGGTGTACTCATCGGACACGTGCACCAGATCCGCCGAACGAATAGAGTTTTTTCTATCAGCCCAAGGCGTCACAAGCATGTGTACACAATATATTCCAAACAAGAATGTAATATATAGATTGTATAAGGAAAGTATTGATAGACATAAAAGTAAAACTACTTCTATAGTCCCCACTGGGTAAGCCGCCGAGAGTGGCGAATTATACCGCTAGGTCAACTGAGACAAGATAGTATAAGCTGAAACATAAGGCATAAAACATTAAATGTTAAACGAATAGTTCTACAACTATCATGCCTCCAAATGACTAAATTATCTATATGAATATGAACATGTTCTACTGTCATATGCTCAACATTTAATTACACCAGTTTACATGCATGTCAAATTAATGCCATGATTATTGGTTAAAAAGAATCTTTCTATTTTCATCTTAATACCAAGCCACTTTACTAATCATCAAAGTATAGGCTAATGCCACTATGGGTGTCCATGTAAGTAATGACTAATACAAATGTCCAACTATGGTGCATGTATCCCAATGATGTCAAGCTAAGTAATGCCACACGATGCAACTCACTACTATGCCCATATACTATATGTATACGCATCAACTATCTGTGATGTACTATGTCCAATTTACTTAGCATTTACCCAATCAACAAGGGAATTTACACAAGGTAAAGTCCCAGCTGTGCCCTGCCTAATGGCCCCGTGGTAGTGAACATTCCCCTGTAGACAATGAGACTTCCCCACGGCAATCCATTTCGGTGCTCTACATCGCACGGCAACCTACAATCGCAAAGACCAACTCCGGAGTGTCAGCTTGTAGGGAGCGACCCTCACAAGCAAGCGCGGAAGAGCCCAAAGGCAACAAGTCATAATCAACACATAATGTCATGCTCGTCGTGTCTCTAACATGGAATAGCCAACCAATGTCCAAAGGATCTAACATTATGTCATAATGTCAACCTAGTTATTCACCTAAGTGAAATATAATATGCTTAACCTCACACTATGTCAAAAACATGCCATATCATGTTTATTACATTCAATAGCCAATATGCTAATCGTCAACAATGTCATGTTGTTCTCAAATTGTCCGTTGGTATGTCCCTACCAATATGCACATGTCTCTAACATGTAAATGCTCACCTCTCGGTTTACTAAGTTCATAACACATTCATTATTCTAATGCCATGTCCAATGCATTATACTAATGCTATAACCAATACATTTCAATGCCGTAACCGATGCATTCTACAAATGCTATAATCCATGCATTATTCTAATACTACAATTCATGCATTCTACGAATGCCATGACAATACATTCTACGATGCCAACAAGACCATAATTCATGCCATGCATGAGCTATATCAACCTCTACTACATAGAGTGTAAAAGTCATCATACAAGTATTCATTTAACCAATTGAACTCATGTTTAGCCAATTACAATTATCAAATATAAAGAGAATCCCTTTCCTCATGTCTCAAACATGGAATCGTTCCGCGACCAAAAGGTCGAGCCCAATGTCAATAATGCCCGTCACAGTTGCTCACCTAAATGAGGTGCAACATATTTATTTTGCATTTATCATATCCTTTCTTTTCTCTATACAAGCATACTTTAGTATGCGAAAAGAATTCACTAGCCCATCAACCAAGTAGTGTCTCATATGACACTCCTTTCTAGCATGCATATCTTAATTAGCATTTCATAAATGCATCATCACAATACTAGTGCAAATACTCTAGCATACATGTTATTCTCATAATACAATACTATATGGAATATGCACTTTTCATATACAACATATATACCCCATGCAATCACAACTTCCATCATGTCATAATTATCATAATTATGCATCTAATCAATCCTATAACAAGATAGGAGACATAGGGGGAGTTCACCCATTTCGATAAGGTCAGACCCACCGGATAACCGTCGAAACCTCGTAGTACTTCAAAACGAAGTTGTCTCCCGAGCTCCACATACCCTAAGATAATTTTCCAAGGAGTTACAAGTTTCGAACGAACAAATTCGAAAATTACCAAACTTCATGAGGTAAATGGGTGAAAAATATCTTGAGCAAGTAGAACTTGTTCTAAGTCCAAATTGAGGTTAGGGATCTTCAAATCCAACCTACAACAACATTCTACACCCATCAATTCAACCTCAAGAGCTCACCATCACGAAACCCTAATTCAAACCCTAGCTTTCATGAAACTAGGTCTTCATCCCAAATCCAAGTGATAAACGCAATTAGGGGAGTTGTAAGATAGCCACTCACCTCATAAGAGCTCCAAACCAAGCAAAAAGAGACTAGGGTTAGAGATTCATCCACCAACAAGCTCTCCTCTTCAGCCATGAGCTCCCTCCAAGCCTAGGAGTCAACCTCCATGGAGAAAATGGAGAGAAAAGAGATCAAAACCACCCTTCATGGGTTTGGAGAGGAGAAAACCAAGAGAGAGAGAGGAAAGAAACTCACCTTTCTTCTCCTCCATCCTCAGCCAACACAGCAACATGAGAGGGATGAAGGGATACTTAATCCCGAGCAACAAAATCCAATTAGGCCCCTCAAAAAGCCAGAATTGCAAAACTGCACAAATTGCAATTTCTGCATTGTATTCCATGCGTATGGGAATACCGGTATCAGGCCAGAAATCCCGCAAACCCGAGCCTCGGCCAAAACGGCCACGCAACAGTGTTCCGGTATGCAACCCTCAGTACCGGAACAAAAGACTTCAGTACCGGTATGCGAATATCAGTACCGGAATACCAGTCTAATTTCGGTATCCGCTGCCGGATCCCGCAGAATCCGAGAGCTGCGCAAAAAATCCGATTTCACTGGATTCCGGTATCCCAAAACCAAATACCGGTATACAATGTCAAAACTGCAGTTTTTGCAGATTTTGACTTTCGGAGTCCGTTTTCGCACTTCCTAAGTCCCGAAAACACTCCCAAGTCCACCAAACTCAACCCAAAACTCCAGAATAGTATAAGCCACTATTCTCTCACTAGAACTTCGCAATTTGCTAAAGTTTAGTGTGCTACATTCTCCCCTCCTAAAAAGGAGTTTCGTCCGCGAAACTACGGATCAACTATCGGTAACAAATCTGATGGAGGTAAAACATCGTCCTCGCGGTGAAGCCTCTAGCTCTCACAATGCATCGCGTCCAAGATGTTGTTCGAAAGCATCTTGTAGTAGGAATAGTGATAATTTCAAATTCCTACTTTCCACAAGTCCAATCCACAACAATGCTCCTTGACGTTTAAAACTTCATGTAGCTTTAATGAAGCGACATCCACCATCGGGGTAGAATTCAAATACTTATTCGGAGCGTCAAAACACATCATATACCTTCAACGGGTCTGAAGTAAAACAACTCAATATGCCACTAGGCCCATTTGCCTCAGGGTCTCAAATAATCCAAAGAATCTGAAACTTAGATTCCTCATACACAAAGCTCTTAGATTTCCTTAACCAAGTATCACAATCAGATCATCAGATTCAGATGCCAAAAATTCTATCTCTCACCGATAATCATCCAATGGTCCAAATTTCAAAGTAATAGAGCTAGACGCTCTACGCAGTCGCACAAATTACCAAGATATACTTGCGCAAAATTTTCTCAATCCAACCCAGGTGAATAGCTACTCCTATTCACAATCTCCCAACAATCATCATATCTTAGCTTGGAAGTGAGACAATCCAATTCCGGAGCCTCCGGTAATCATCCTCTATCCATAAAAGGTAGATAGCATTTACTTAGCATATCTCATAAATCCTGCTATCACAGGTACAACTTGTCGGTTCCACCGTCAAGGCACTTTCTGACTGTCCACTAGGAATTCATCAGTCGCTGCATTCTTGATCTTGATTGCACCGTTTACAAGTCGGGATCAAGGCTAACTCCCGTGATCCGATCCAAAGGATAGATATCAAATCATGTTACCCATCTCATTGATATCTCTAATACACCAACCTCTAACCTATTTTCACAGCTTCAACTCATTTTCCTGAGTGAAGAGACATAAGATCTGGGTGCACTTCACACCACTAACTATACATAAAATTGCCACAGTTTTCAAGTAAATGCTATGGCAGCCATTTCCAAATCACAAATTGGTGATTCCTCTTGCATTCTCTCAATTCCTGAAAGGTCAATACTACCTTTCTATTTCACACCAAAGCGTAACTCGGTCCGCGGAGAGAAACATAACTACAAAGCACATAACCCGCCTTCGGGGTAACCAAGGTTGGCGGTCGTCGACCACACCAACGGTTTCAAGAAACTTCTCTCACACATATCTCTCCAAAGGGTTTAATCCCTTAATGTGTGAGTCGAGTGAAAGGAGTAGGCAACTCAGTAATCTCCCCACAATTATCCATAACATCCAATCAAACTAGGAAGTTTGAACTTCGATTACATCTGCTTGTCCAAATCAACTATGAATGGCTTGATTCCTTGAGATCTCCAATCATATCCACTTTGGCATCAATTGCCAAGGGACGCTAGTCCTCACAACTGAATTAGCACGTCTTCAACTTGAAGCACTTGCAGTCCTTATTCGAAGGAATCTTCATGGTCTTCATCGCCTCTCGACTTCCAATATGTCGTCGATGTGCACAGGGACAAAGACACCCAGAAGGGCCAAACATCACCACACACAAGAGCATCAACAGCTCGAACGACATCACGACAATTTCGTAATGTCTACACCAAGTGAACAAGTTACCATCGGTCCAAACTCAAACTCAATCCAACGAGAGTAGTACCTAGATTGCAACTACCCTCGAGTAAACCAGAATCCATGGAGCTTGATCAAACAGATCAACAGATCTCGACTACGGGTACATATTCTTCATCGTGACCCTACCGAGTTCACGATAATCGACCCACAGTCGAAATGACTCGTCCACTCAAAACAAACGAGATCGATGCTCAACAAGAGAAAATACTAGGCAAAAGAGGTCTCCAGACCAAGCCTTCAATTCTCACAGCACAATCGGGATTGCACAAGCAACTCCCTCACATGAGACATCCTCGCTCTTGAGGATTCTCAACTCTCACCAAAGGTGCTGGCCTAAAGGCCACGCGCCCACTCAGCCAACAACTAGGCTTGGGCGGGTGAAACAATCATCGCAAATAGCGCACTTCCACGCCCTCTGAAAACACTATTTCGTGTCCAGGTTCCCAAGATACTACAGCTCGGCTCACTCACTCATCGGCAATATAATAACCGAAGAGCCAGCCCAAGTTCAAATCAGAACTATACGCTCTCAGCCAAACAGAGCCAATCGCTTCGTTGGCGCACAAAAAAATCCAATCCTAATGGTGTACAAGAACAGTACTTCCAAGTCCAAGCAATCAGGACCAACTCATTCAGCAAGCATCAAGGAATAAGTTCCCTGCCATGCATTCGGCAAACAGCCGAGCCAATACTACAATCATAGCAAACAACAAGCTAGCTCCAATATCAGAAGCTGCGGACAACCTCTATCGTCGCTGCATCAACCTCTGCCTGTCAAACAGGCATGCATTCACCCGGTGTCAGCCGCGCAAAATCGATCCGAATATTGTCGACCCTGTTTTCCTCAAACACTCCAACTGGGAATGGCCCACCTGGCCACAAAGAGAGCACCTGCGTCCACTCCAAAGGCGTCATCGGGTACATGCAGACTCCACCGCTCACACATCATAATGGTTGAAGACGATTTAACGTCCCACTTTCATCCTGCTGAAGATCCACCTTCTCGAGATCAATTTCTCTTTGAACACCTTGATTGTCCTCATACATCAGACTTGCCACTCTTTGTAGCTTCCTTTGCCGTCCCCAACGGTCTCCACGTCTCTCGCCCTTATCAAGGTGCGATCCGCATTCTCATAAGGTTTCTTGAGGTCAACTGCCAACTGGATCAACAAGTCTTCCAGTCGCTTAATCTTCTCGTCTGCCGGCGCAAAGCCTCAACTTGGAGTAACATCATAATTGATCGCCGCTCCACCGTGCTCGCTGGAATTGCCAGTTGTTCTCTCAACTTCAGGGTCTCACCAAATCCGGAGGATGCAGAAGTCTTGTCTCGGCTGCCTCGGCCGCTATCGAGTGCGTCGTTCACCACTCAAGCTGCAACAAGCATAACATGCGCAGGTAAAACACCCCACGCCAATGCATCACCACACAAAATTATAACCCCAATCATGCGAAAGTAATGAAGTGGACTCCCACTATTCCCCGATGTCACGTTGTCGGCCGCCAACGTGACCCTCCAAGGGTAAAGAAGTGGTTCACTCCGATCTAACTCCAACACCTTTGGAGCTTTAGAAATGACCCAATCATAATACTTTCGCCAATATGTCACAAGAGATCCCGTCTCTCACGTTCCTATTCCTTATCGTCCAACCTGCCTAAGGTTTACCAGGTCCACTAAGACTCAACCCTAGGCTCTGATACCACAATAATCTGTCACGCCACGGGCCCTAGTGAGAGCCTACCAGGCACGTGCACAGACCCGCCGTGTACCCCAAAACAACACACGATGTACACAAGGCGTCTACAACAACAACAATCAAGTAGAAGAAGGAATACATCCTAAACAAGGTGATCAGAGCGAGAACATAATTCTACAACTAAAACAAGATCAACACAACTATAGTCTCAAGATATACAATAAAATTTATACATCTTATGTGCTAACAGATCAACCAACTAACATATCTATACACCTTTCACTCAAAATACAATGAAAGGAATCCATGGTATGTCTATATCAACATCGTAGAGGCTCTAGCTAGCTGCTAACCCCTCGCCACGATCCCAAGCCTCTCCTGCTGCGGAAGGCTTTGAAACAAAAACCCAACAACAATGGGGGTGAGAACTATTAAACAATAGTTACCAGTGGGTAAGCCGCCGAGAGTGGCGAATTACACCGCTAGGTCAACTGAGGCAAGAGAGTATAAGCTGAAACATAAGGCATAAAACATTAAATATTAAATTAATAGTTCTACAACTATCATGCCCCCAAATGACTAAATCATCTACATGAATATGAACATGTTCTACTGTCATATGCTCAACATTTAATTACACAAGTTTACATGTATGTCAAATTAATACCATGATTATTGGTTAAAAAGAATCTTTCTATTTTCATCTTAATACCAAGCCACTATACTAATCATCAAAGTATAGGCTAATGCCACTATGGGTGTCCATGCAAGTAATGACTAATACAAATGTCCAACTATGGTGCATGTATCCCAATGATGTCAAGCTAAGTAATGCCACACGATGCAACTCACTACTATGCCCATATACTATATGTATACGCATCAACTATCTGTGATGTACTATGTCCAGTTTACTTAGCATTTACCCAATCAACAAGGGGATTTACACAAGGTAAAGTCCCAGCTGTGCCCTGCCTAATGGCCCCGTGTTAGTGAACATTCTCCCGTAGACAATGAGACTTTCCCACGGCAATCCATTTCGGCGCTCTACATCGCACGGCGACCTACAATCGCAAAGACCAACTCCGGAGTGTCAACTTGTAGGGGGCGACCCTCACAAGCAAGCGCGGAAGAGCCCAAAGGCAACAAGTCATAATCAACACATAATGTCATACTCGTCATGTCTCTAACATGAAATAGCCAACCAATGTCCAAAGGATCTATCATTATGTCATAATGTCAACCTAGTTATTCACCTAAGTGAAATATAATATGTTTAACCTCACACTATGTCAAAAACATGCCATATCATGTTTATTACATTCAATAGGCAATATGCTAATCGTCAACAATGTCATGCTGTTCTCAAATTGTCCGTTGGTATGTCCCTACCAATATGCACATGTCTCTAACATGTAAATGCTCACCTCTCGGTTTACTAAGTTCATAACCCATGCATTATTCTAATGCCATGTCCAATGCATTATACTAATGCTATAACCAATACATTTCAATGCCGTAACCGATGCATTCTACAAATGCTATAATCCATGCATTATTCTATGCTACAATTCATGCATTCTACGAATGCCATGACGATGCATTCTACGATGCCAACAAGACCATAATTCATGCCATGCATGAGCTACATCAACCTCTACTACATAGAGTGTAAAAGTCATCATACAAGTATTCATTTAACCAATTGAACTCATGTTTAGCCAATTCCAATTATCAAATACAAAGGGAATCCCTTTCCTCATGTCTCAAACATGGAATCGTTCCACGACCAAAAGGTCGAGCCCAATGTCAACAATGCCCGTCACAATTGCTCACCTAAATGAGGTGCAACATATTTATTTTGCATTTGTCCTATCCTTTCTTTTCTCTATACAAGCATACTTTAGTATGCGAAAAGAATTCACTAGTCCATCAACCAAGTAGTGTCTCATATGACACTCCTTTCTAGTATGCATATCTAAATTAGCATTTCATAAATGCATCATCACAATACTAGTGCAAATACTCTAGCATGCATGTTATTCTCATAATGCCATACTATATGGAATATGCACTTCTCATATACAACATATATATTCCATGCAATCACAACTTTCATCATGTCATAATTATCATAATTATGCATCTAATCAATCCTATAACAAGATAGGAGACATAGGGGGAGTTCACCCATTTCGGTGACGTCAGACCCACCGGATAAACATCGAAACCTCGCAGTACTTCAAAATGAAGTTGTCCCCCGAGCTTCACATACCCTAAGATAATTTTCCAAGGGATTACAAGTTTCGAACGAACAAATTCGAAAACTACTAAAATTCATGAGGTAAATGGGTGAAATATACCTTGAGCAAGTAGAACTTATTCTAAGACCAAATTGAGGTTAGGTGTCACGCCCCGGGCTAGTTCAAGATGCGAAAAAACGTGCTAATTAATTTTTTTTGAAAAGCCTAGCCCGCGCCACGTACAGACCCGCCACAAATACAGGGTCCACTGTACACACGGACAGAGCCTCCCCTGTATTTGCACGGCGTCCAAAAACAAACAACAGGATCACAACCACCATTCATTCATCCCAACAGCACATCAACACAACGAGAGATTCATACAGCTAACAGTCCTTAACCTGTATGAATCTAAGCAAATCCTTAAGCGAAGGATGATGCAATGCACAAGCAACAATCATTCTAGAAAGCTGCTCCTTACCCAGAAGCTTTAGTTTGAAACCCTAATCTCAATCATTGAAGAAGCCTTTGAAAACTGTTCTCCACACGAGAACTCTCTTTTTGAAATCACAAAACCGAGCAATCAGAAATCCATTTGAAAACCGTTTCCCACACGGAAACCTTGTTTTACGACGCTACCACGAGGGGTAGAAAACCGAAATGCTAGATAACGAAACGATTGAAAAACAAGGATACAATCAACTATTCCAAGCATGCAGTCATCACACAAGCATATAGAATGAATCCACAACATAAGCATGCTAGAATTTACAACGGGGTAACTGAACCACACATTACATCTATCAAATAGAGGTAGGGGAATAACCAAATCTGGGGATGTAGCCTCACGAGTCGGAACCTCTAGAGCTACTATCTAGGCGTGCCTCGCAGCGTCCCGACACTCACCACCCTGCTCACCTGAAACCTGTAATGGGGGTGGGGGGGTGAGAACATGCACGCATGTCTCCCCTCCCAGTGGGTACCGCAAGCCGACGAAGGCGAGGTGTACACACCGGCACGAGGGTCAACAAAAGATAGATATGGTATACAGTAGCACAAGTAAGTATGAGGCTAACATACAACTGAAATAACTATGCTACTGTAAGCAACTAGTATGCATCAAAGGGAAAACCACGAAGTAAACCCAATCTGAAACTACCGGGACGTATCCCATGCACTGTCACCTGCTCATCTATAAGCACATAAACCTTCTGGACGCACTGCATCAAAGCTCACGGGTCGGCACAAACTCAACGACCCTTTTCCGGAAAAGAACACCTCCAAACGGTGGATCAGACCGCGGTGTACGTGAAGTGCTAGAAGAGCTGTGACGATCGATGCAAATGCTCAATCCACAGAACGGCAACGAGCCGAGAAGCAACCAATAAACCACAACTAGGATCGCTCGGAACAACAGGCGATCACCTCCGACCAACTGGGTCGTCTCAAGGAACATGCAAGCCACACTAGGATCGCTCAGAATGACAAGCGATCCCCACCGACCGACTGGGTCGTCTCAAAGAACATGCAAACCCACAACTACTCTACTATCCAAGCACGCATATGAGTAGAGTCTACGGGAGTCAAGTGAACTACTAACTGAAATGCAAAGGAAGGGATAGAAAGGTATCACCGTAGTCCACTGAACCGACTCCGGGTCGAAGTACCCACCTGTAGGTAAGATCCAATCTAACACCGACGGCTCTCGGGAACCGCGACAGGACCTACGAAAGACTCACAGGGTCAAGGTCCACCAAGTCGACGCTAAACACAAAGCTCTCACATCCCGAAACCGGCGGATCGCCCGGGAAACCCACCGGGACGATCCCGAAACCACACAAAGCCCCCGAGGGGTACCAAACAGCCAACATGGTCCCTCGCTGTCCCCGAACACACGAAACCAAGTGACGGGACAGCGAGCACAAGCTCGGGGTGCCACGAACATCAAACGCACCCGTAAAGGCTTCCCGGGTTCCCGAAAAGTGCCAATTTGGCACCGGAACCCTACATCATTCATCCGCTGTCCTCGGAACTTCGGGACAGCGATGAGGAACAGCCAACGAGGCTACACAATGAAGCCAAGTCGCTCGCGAAAACAGCGAGTGAGTCGCACAACTAGAAACGTGCGTTTCGCCGATTATTTCATCGAAAAACACGTCGGAAACGAATCCGAAACTACACGAAGGGCGAGGGGGTTGGACAACCAGTCCACAGGGTCTCCAAGACCTTACCCTTGCAGCCCACAGCGTCGCTACGCTGTCACAAACGCCAAAGTCCCCAAACATGCAACGTACACAAACATACAATCACTAAATTAGGCCGTTCGAGCAATCCGTTCGTCCGCTCGAACTTCCGCAAGTACCAGCGGATAGGTATCGTCGTCACGGAGACCGTGCTCACAGCCCCGCTGCGACAGGACAAGTCGCGAGCCGGGAAAAAGCATAAAAACAGTGAGGCATACATACAAAATCAGCGTAAAATAGGCCGTTAGAGCGCTCCGTTCGTCCGCACAACCTCCCGCAAGCACCAGCGGATAGGCAACGACTCAACGGAGGCCGTGCTCGCTGCCCCTCTACGACGGAGCAAGTCGCAGGTCGGGAAAATGCATAAAAACAGTGCCGCAAGCACCGAAACGGCTCGACAAGGGCCGCACAACAAACGGCTCGAGCAAAATTGAAACGGAGGTGAGCATGATGATCAGCATAATGCCGTGATCATCGTGCTCACCTTCCTGGATCACGGGGGACCAGCGGGGGCACCGGAAAGCTCGGTGCGGCCAAAATCACATGAGATAGCCCCCCCCGGCCGGAGCAACTAGCTCCGGCCGGCTGCCGGCGAGAAAGCGAGGCCGGCGGCGGCCAAGGATGGGTGCGGGGGAGGCAAGGAAGAGGGGGCTCACCTCAGGTGGCGGTGGGAACCGGGCGGCGGCGGCGCGCGGGGAGCAAGCCTGCTCTCGGGTTGGCAACCCGAGGCTAGGGCACGGCGGCTCCGGCGGCCGGCGGCGACGCGAGCACCGACAAGAGGGGGTCGCCGGACGTCGGGGAAGGGGCGACCGCGACAACTCCGGGCAACGGCGGCGGCGGCCGGAAGCTCACAGCCGCGGGTGCCTTAGGAGCACAGGCGGCAGCCGCGGCGGCTGCGGCGGCGCTCCGGCAGCACTGCGACGGCCGGGAAGGAGAAGACCGGCGGCGGAGGTCCCGAGGGTGGCGGCGCGCCCACCCTCCGAGGCGGCGGGAGGCGGCGGGGCGCGCGGCCTCCAGCTGCTCTTGCCTGCAGCTTGCATGCAGGAGCCGCAGGCGGTGCGGCGGCGCACCGACGGCACGAGGGCGGCCGGGGAAGGAGACGACGGCTGCGGCGGCCCTCCAAATGCCGGCGGGAGGTCGCTGCGGCGGCGGGAGGCGGCGGCGGCGGCTCGGATCTCGAGCCCGCTGCCCGCACACCCAGCAGCAGCTAGCTGCGGCGCGGCGGCGCTCCGGCCGCACGGCGACGGCCGGGGAAGAAGGGGGGGCGGCGCCGGAGGACCTGAGGGTGAGGGCGCTCACCCTCCAAGGCGGCGCGAACCGGCGGCGGCTCGGGCCACCAACCCCCTGCCCGCAGCTGCCCTGGCAGCAGCTGCGGCAGCTCGGCGGCCCACAGCGGCGGTCCTCGGCGGCGGCGCGACGGCGGTGGGGGTCGTGCCACCTCAGGGGAGCTCCGGCGTGGGTAACCCCTGGGTGCACACCCTCGGGAAGAAGAAGAAGAAGAAAAAGAGAAAAAGGAGGGAGAGAGAGAGTTCGGGGGAGCTCCGGCCAGTGGGAGGTCGGCGGCGGCCGGAGAAGCTCAGGAGGAGGGCTAAGGGGCAGGGGGTGCTGGTGCTCTCGGAATGGGGCTGAGGGAAAGAGAGAAGGAGTGAGGGGGGGGGTTGAGTGTGTGAGTGGTGAAGGGGGGTTGAGTGTGTGAGTGGTGAAGTGGGGGTTGAGTGTGTGAGGATGCAATAACTCCCCTCACCTACCCTCACCAACTCACTCAGGTCTGGTCCCCTCTCCCACAGCAGGCCACAACACTCCCCAGGCCCCCTGCAAATCGAAATTGCGCGAAACGGTGCGAAAACGGGGACCCGATCGCGAAACATAAAACGTGACATAGGACCTCTCGGCGGTCAAGATGGAATAACTTTTTATCCGCTCGCCGCACGTCGACGCGGATCACGCCATCGCGCTCAGGACTGCCGAGACATCGAACTTAGCATTTTGGATCGCCAGAATCGGACTCCGGGTCGCGCCGTTAAGCCGTTCACTCTCCGCGACGAAAATTCGAAAACTTAAAAACTCCACTAAAACTCACTTATAAACCTATATATACATATATCTGTATTATATACGTATACCGAGCAAAACACAGTAATGGGGGAGAGGAACACTGAGAATTCCAAATTCCCAAAAATTCGGATTCTCACAGCTACTTCATGTTAGAGACATGACGAACGTATTTCCTATGCTGTTGACTCTGCTTGTTATGCCATTGTGCTCATTCGCACATGCTTGTGAGGGTAGCTCCCTACAAGCCGGCAACTCCGGAGTGGGCCTTTTGCGACGCGGATCGCTTGTGTGCAGATTATATGGGCGCCGAAGTGGATTGCCGTGGGGGAGGCTCATTCTAGCGAGAATGTTGACTACCACGGGGCCATTAGGCACGGCTCAAGCCAAGACTTGAGAAGTCTTTTATGGTAGGAAATATCGTGAGGAATATGACACTTGACACCCTAATTGATTAATGCATATACATGTAGTGTATGGACATAGTGTTGGGTGGTGACCTTGTGGCATTGCATGTAGTGAGACATTGACATGACTCGACACTCTAGTGATTAGTGAACATAACGTACATAATGTTGGAAACAAGTCATTTGTGTAATAGTAAAACTTGACATATAGTGAGTTTATTACATGATAGCATATGTGATTGAACATAGCATAAATTTGACATGCATGTAAAATGATGTGATTAAATGTTGAACTTATGACAATAGAGCATATTCATGTTCATGTAAATGATTTATTTCATTGGAGGCATGATAGTAGTAGATTTACCTGTTTAGCATTTTATGCTTTATGTTTTATGTTTATGTTTAAACTATCTTGCCTCAGTTGACCTAGCGGTGTAATTCGCCACTCTCGGCGGCTTACCCACTGGGAACTATTGATTAATAGTTCTCACCCCCATTGTTGTTGGGTTTTTATTTCAGAGCCTTCCGCAGCATGAGAGGCTTGGGATCGCAGCGAGGGGTTAGCAGCTAGCTAGAGCCTCTACGGTGTTGTTGTAGGCATACCATGGGTTTCCTTTCATTGTATTTGAATGAAAGATGTATAGTTTTGTTGATGGTTGATTGATCTACTAGTTGATAAGATGTATAATTCTATTGTATATCTTGAGATTTTAGTTGTGTGGATTTTGTTTTAGTTGTAGAACTATGTTCTCGCTCTGATTACCTTGTTAGGATGTATTCTTTATCCTACTTGATTGTTGTTAGCATAGACGCCTTGTGTACATTGTGTTATTTGAGGTACACGGCGGGTCTGTGCACGTGCCTGGTAGGCTCCCACGAGGGCCCGGGGCGTGACACTCTATGACTTAGACACACATGGAGTCTTGAAGTCTTGAAAGACCTGCAAAAAGTTTTCATTCTCTACGAACAAAGTTAGTAGAAAAAATATATCAAAATCTCTCCCCCTTTGTTCATGCGTCTAAGTTCAAAATCTTTCCCTTTTTTTTTAAAAAAAAAAACTTTCAATCTTCCCCCTTTTTGTCTAATATCATCACTATCATTACTATCATCACCTCTCTCCCATTTTTTGTCAAAAATTGCCAAAAGAAAACACCAAAAATAGAGAGAGTTTAAATAGAAATCAAATCGAAGCACAAGAAACACAAGTTTAAGATTTTGCTCAACTTTGAAACCACTTGTGATATAATGAGAAAACACAATGATTGCATTGAAAACAATGTTAGTGCATGAACGTGATGCATTCACATAGACTTCTTTCAATCCCTATTAATTTAATAAAAATTAAGAATTTTACTACACAATCACCATGATGTAGATAAAATATTACACGATTTCTTAATTCATATAAACCTCAAAATTAAATCATCAAAAATAATCTAAAGGCTCAAAAGCTATCAAGATGTAAACGAATTATGAAGATGACTTAAGAGATTCACCAAAGAGACAGAAATTTGTCGCATAAACGTTCAAATTTGAGATAAAATAAACATCGCACAGGGAGTGGCTCTTTGAGCATCTTTCATGTATGTGGACCACCTTATAACTCCGAAAAATAAATTTTGTGATATTTTTTCTTTTGCATGCTTTTGCACTTATATTTTTTTTTTTCGGATATGCAATTCAATTCTCATGTGGTAGCTGCACACACTAACCGGACGACCGGGGTGGTAGCTCTTTCCTCCATGTGGTGGTAGTTTTCACACTCCTTTAAGGATGTAACTCTTTCCACATCTTCCAAAGCATATGAGCATCCTTTTCTCAATATAATAATGACTCCCACTCACTTAAGCAATCTCTTATTTGAAATAACATATGACAAATTTTAGTCCATAAGAGAATGACTATTCATCAAATTCAACACACACAACCGAGATAGGTTAAGCTCCTAGAGATTACACATGATTACCTAAATTTGATGAATATAAGTATTAACAATTCTCATAATAAATTATCTTCATATATAATGAAAATAAAGTAAAATCGATAATTAATATGAGATTAATTAGGAGTGAATGAAAATGAACCTATTGATGTTCAAAGCACTATTTAATGTTGTAATTGTTCAAAAAATCGTAACAATAAAAGCACCAAAACGTGTAATGCAATGATCAAGAGATATGCAATAAGAACCAATCAATGCACTACACAAAGTCAAAAACAAGTTAAGATTTAAGACAAGGAAAGATATCTGTCACGCCCCAGATTGCTCGTTTCCCTGGGCTCACCAACAGATCCGTCGTATACATAGATTTTTCTATGTATACGAAGCGATAGCTAACCTGTAAACAAACATACAAGCAACTACAAGAGATATATAGAGCTGAAATAAAACATACAGATATAACTAAAGCCACCTGTACATATAGAATCCCAAAATACAACAGTTCCAATAGAACCAAAATAGGAACAAGTCCACAACATATGTACATGGCTCAACACAAAAATAAACTATCTCCAGTAGGGTCCTCCTCTAGGGACATCAGGGACAGGTAGGGATCTAGCTCGCGACTCCCTTACCTCGATCCTCAGGAACAGGTGCAGCAGCCGCAACAGAAGAAGGCTCTGCAAGAAAAAGTGACAACAATGGGTGTGAGAACTACTATCAAAAGAAGTAGTCCTCAGTGGGTACCACTACCGACCTCAACGGTCCACCCACTAAGTCTACGAGACTAACAGTATAGCTGGTAGGTAAAGAACAGTAAAATAAGCTGGAATAAACTCTACAGCTGTAATGCCACTACCCTACCACTAACCAAGTCAAACTCTCAAGTAGGCATCACTAAAGTGAAAAGTTACCTCTGACCCAATCTAACGGAACCGCCCAAACAAGCTCGTCCAACCAACTGCCTAGCCACACCGCACACTACCAAAAAAAGTAGCCGGTCCAAAAACCAGATCCAACTAATCTGTAGCGACATCAACGCAAAAGAGGCCTCACTCCGGAGCGGCACTCGGGGGAGCTACCCAACCGAGTTAAAAGCGTATCTTTGTCGAGCACAAACAGGCTCCGGCAGGCTATAATCAAAAGAAAAGGGGTCAAATGGGTCAAAGACTCTAAGCTCACGTGCCCTCAGCACAAACAGAAGCTAAAACAAGAGTCTGGGTCCACCGTCAACCCCGACGGTACCCGGCAATACAAAACAGTCTAACCCTGCTGTAAATACAAGCTCGGCATTCCAGCACAAGCGTAAACTCGTCCTACAACAAACTAAGTATCCACCTCGCACTAACAGCGGTGATACAAGTACAGATATGGCTCCTAGAGCTAAATCTGATAATAGTTCGAAAAGTGACGGTTGTAGTTTCGCGAGTTTTCTCCTAAGTCAATTTCCAGTTCAACCTGTAAAGTCATGTCTATAAATTATCAATTTCTACTCCAAATTCAGATTTCATAATAATACATGCAAATTCATGAATTCGAGCTACTAACATGATTAAACAGATAATAAAACAGCATGCTGCACTCTCTACAACTTAGGAGGAAATCCGGCGATTTTCAGTACATTAACCCACCTCACAAGCTATCCAACTACGGCTAGGAGTCGGGTGGAAGGCCTCCAAACAATGCCGGCTGAAATCGAGCTCAAATCTGCAACCTCGAAATTCGGACCCACCTGCTCAAGTTCTGGGCGCCCAGAACATCAGCCCAGAACTGCAGCCTGGCAGCATGACCAACATGGATTCAACATGCGATAAAATCCAATTCTAAGTCCAAATGCAGTGAAATTTGGCTCAACTCACCAGTAGGGGCTCAAGAACACACCCTCCAAATTTCAGCCAAAACGGAGTTCGACTAGATGTCCAAAAGGTCCCCACACTGACTCGGACCACTTCTGGATCCTCCTGCACATGCATCCAGAAGTTCCAGCACTTAAGCAAATCTCAAAAACAGCAAGAATTCAGGGATTCCAACGAATCTAGCTCATGGAAAAGGGTCACAAACCTTTCAAATACGGTGATGGAACAATCCAAAACTTCTCCAAAGGTTCTCACAAAAATCTGGATTCAAATATTCAAGAAATCCATCAATAACCCAAAAATTCAGCACTTAAGCAAAATACTCCAAATCTGAGCTATAACTCACCTTTGAATCCTCAGCTCTCAAGAGATTTGGATCATAAGATCAAAGGAAAACCTAAGTTTCAGCTCAAGAACACAAGGGGTCCAGTAAAACATCAACTGTAGCTCACATACCTGTCCAAATTGCGATTGGAAAGATTCCACGTCTTCCTCTACGAGTCCTCTGTCCAACAAACCAAGTTTTATAGGATTTGGACACTCCCACACTGCACACGAGCATGAACACCACAGGTCGACATTGCAGTTTCAGCAGGAAACCAAGGTCTTCAATGGAGGAAGATAGAATTTGGGAGAGATGAGAGGGTTTCCTTGCAAAATCCTGAGTTCACATTGAAGAGGGGAGAAAAGAGCCTCGGGGGAGGTCGTCCACTTCTTTTATAGATCATAGGATTCGGTGTGCTGTGCCTCAAGAACAAGAATACATCTAACCTGTCCTCAGCAGGAAAAACCCACATTCGGGCACCCGAAACCTATGAAGTGGGCGCCCGGTTTTTCAGCCTCCACAAAACTTGAGCATCGGACTCTCCGCCGCGGTCCGGTGCGCCCTAACCTGGTCCGACGGAGTTCACCAACCAAGCAACACGTGTCAAGAGGATCGATACTCACGAGGTAGATTTTCGGATCCACTTTCCGGGCGCCCGATACTGAATCCGGAATGACTTAGCAGTTTTCAGAAAATGAGCACTCAACATCTAGGCGCCCAAAACAAAGCTTCCGGGCGCCCTAAAGTCCATACGCCCAAAACTTCAGTTTTGGCTTACTTCGGTGCTCCGAGTCCGTTTTCGCGTCTATTTGACGCCGAAACGATTCCGACTTGTCTCGACCTTCTCCAGAAGTGTCGAACAGTCTAGGAGACTGCAGTCATTCTGTTAGTTAGGCCCCGGGGGTACTACATCCTTTCCCCCTACGGAAAGTTTCGTCCTCGAAACTTAAACTCATACCTCAAGAAGGCAGCTCGAAAAGGTAGGGATAGGATTCCCGCATCACCGTCTCCAGCTCCCAAGTCGCCTCACGCTCTTCGTGATTACTCTACTGCACTTTCACGTACGACATGACTCGGTTGCGTAATTTTTTCATCTCGCGAGCAAGAATCCGCACCGGTCGCTCCTCGTACTGCAGGTCCTCAGCCATCTCTAGTGGGGTGAAGTCAATCACGTGGGAGGGGTCGAACACATATCTCCTCAGAGCCAAGACATGAAACACATCATGGACTCCAGAAAGTCACGGTTTGGTAGGGCAATCCTGTACGCTACCGGCCCAACTCACTCTAACACCTCGAACGGGCCAACAAACCGTGGACTGAGCTTTCCACGAACTCCAAAACGGTGAATTCTTTTGGACGACGAGACTTTCAGAAACACATGATCACCAATCTGGAACTCCGAGTCTCGTCTTCTAGTATCCGCATAGCTCCTCTGTCGACTCTGGGCGGTCTCAAGACATCGTCGAACCATCTTGACCTTCTCTTCTGCTTCCAATAGGATGTCAGGACCCAAAGTCTTCCTTTCACCCACATCACTCCAATGCAAGGGCGAACGACACTTGCGTCCATACAATGCTTCAAACGGAGCCATCTGGATGCTCGCTTGATAGCTATTGTTGTCCTCCAGAGTCTGAATGGTCCGCTCAGACTGACCATATGTCTGTGGATGAAAAGCCGTGCTAAACCGCAGCTGAGTACCCAGTGCTGTCTGTAGACTCCTCCAAAACTGTGAGACGAACCGTGTGTCTCGATCAGACACAATCGAGGTAGGCACTCCATGCAGTCTCACAATCTCATCCAAATATAGCTGGGCGAGTCTGTCCCTGGACTAAGTAGTCTGCACTGGTAAGAAGTGGGCAGACTTGGTCAATTTGTCACGCCCCGGGCTAGTTCTAAATGCGGAAAAACGTGCTAAATTTTTTTTTGAAAGCCTAGCCCGCGCCACGTACAGACCCGCCACAAATACAGGGTCCACTGTACACACAAATAGAGCCTCCCCTGTATTTGCACGGCGTACACAACAAACAACAGGATCACAACCACCATTCATTCACCACACAGCTATCACATCACAACATGATTCATAACAGTATAACAACTCAAAGAGATTCATACAGCTAATCGTCCTTAAACCTGTATGAATCTAAGCAAATCCTTAGGCGTAGGATGATGCGATGCACAAGCAACAGTCATTCTAGAAAACTGCTTCTTACCCAGAAGCTTTCTTTGAAATCCTAATCTCAAACATTGAAGGATCATTTGGAAGCTGTTCTCCACACGAGAACTCTCTTTTAAATCACAAAAGCCGAATGATCGAAAATTCATTTGAAAACCATTTCCCACACGAAAACCTTTATTTGAAAGCGCTACCACGAGGGGTAGAAAACCAAGACGTGCGATAAAGCCACAATGATGGAATAACAGCATGGACATCCTCACATGGAAACTACATCAAACATCACAAGATCTAAGCATGCAAGACAATCACATATGAATACTGAGTAAATCCACAAACATAAGCATGCTAGATAATATCCAAAAGGTAACTGAACCACAATCACATCTAGCTGAAGGATAGGGTAATAACCAAAATCTGGGGAAGTAGCCTCACAAGTCGGAACCTCTAGAGCTACTATCTAGGCGTGCCTCGCAGCGTCCCGACACTCACCACCCTGCTCACCTGAAAACAACAACGAGGGCGGGGGGTGAGAACATGTAAACATGTCTCCCCTCCCAGTGGGTACCGCAAGCCGACGAAGGCGAGGTGTACACACCGGCACGAGGGTCAACAATAGCTAGATAAGGTATACAGTAGCACAAGTAAGTATGAGGCTAACATACAACTGAAACAACTATGCTACTGTAAGCAACTAGTGTATGCATCAATGGAAAAACCACAAGGTAAACCCAATCCATAGCCACCGGGACGTATCCCTGGCACTGTCACCTGCTCAACACTTGGCACATAAACCTTCTGGACGCACTGCGTCAAGGCTCACGGGTCGGCACAAACTCAACGACCCTTTTCCGGAAAAGAACACCTCCAAACGGTGGATCAGACCGCGGTGTACGTGAAGTGCTAGGAGAGCTGTGACGATCGATGCGAATGCTCAATCCACAGAACGGCAACGAGCCGTAAGCCACTGATAAACCACAACGAAGATCGCTCGGAACAACAGGCGATCACCACCGACCAACTAGGTCGTCGCAATAACCATGCAAACCACAACTACTCTACTATCCAAACACGCATATAAGTAGAGTCAACGGGAGTCAAGTGAACTAATAACTGTAATGCAAGAGAAGGGATATAAATGTATCACCGTAGTCCACTGAACCGACTCCGGATCGAAGTACCCACCTGTCAAAAGATCAAGTCTAACACCGATGGCTCTCGGGAACCACGACAGGACCTACGAAAGACTCACAGGGTCAAGGTCCACCAAGTCGACGCTAAACACATAGCTCTCACATCCCGAAACCGACGAATCGCCCGAAAAACCCACCGTGACGATCCCGAACCACACTAAGCTCTACAGGGGTACCCAACAGCCAACCAAGTCTCTCGCTGTCCCCGAACACACAAAACCAAGTGACGGGACAGCGAGCACAAGCTCGGGGTGCCACGACCACAAACGCACCCGAAAAGGCTTCCCGGGTTCCCGAAAAGCGCCGAATTGGCACCAGAACCCCTCGTCACTCATCCGCTGTCCTCGGAACTTCGGGACAGCGATGAGGAACAGCCAACGAGGCTAAACGACGAAGCCAAGTTGCTCGCGAAAATAGCGAGTGAGTCGCACGACTAAAAACACGCGTTTCGCCGACTATTTCATCGAAAAATGCGTCGGAAATGAATTCGGATCTCCGCGAAGGGCGAAGGGGTTGGACAACCAGTCCACAGGGCCCCGAGGACCAAACCCTTGCTGCCCACAGCGTCGCAAGGCTGCCACAAACGCCAAAGTCCACAAACAAGCAACCTATACATACTTACAAGCACTAAACAAAGCCGCTAGAGCAAACCGTACGTCCGCACGACCTTCCGCGAGCACCAGCGGATAGGTAATGACGTCACGGAAACCGTGCTCACAGTCCCACTGCGACAGGACTAGTCACAAGCCGGGAAATCCCATAAAAACAGTGAGCGCACGCACAAAAGCAAGCATAACTAAAGCCGTCCGAGCAAACCATACATCTGCACGGCCTTCCGCAAACACCAGCAGATAGGCAACGATGTCACGGAGGCCATGCTCACAGCCTCTCTGCGACACGAACAGTCGCAGGCCGGGAAAATGCATAAAAACAGCGCAAACAAGGCAAAAAGGCTCGACAACGGTTACGCAGCAAAATAACCCACCAAAAAGGGAAACTAGGGTGAGCATGATGATCAGCGCGTCGCCGCGATCATTGTGCTCACCTTCCCGAGCTTCGGGAGGCAACAGAGAGCTCAAACAAGCGCGCAAAAACAAAAACACCACAAAATGACCCCTGGCCGGAGCAGCTAGCTCCGGCCGGTTGCCGGCCGACATGCATGGCCGGCGGTGGCCAGGGGTGAGTGCGGGGGAGGTGAGGAAGGGGAGGCTCACCTCAGGTAGCGGCGGGGAGCGGCGGCGGCGGCGCGGGGAGAAGCCCTAGATCCGGGAAGGCTCGGCCTCACCTACTCCGGCAAGGAACGGCGGCAGCGGCCGGCGGCGACGCAAGCACCGGCAAGAGGGGCCCGCCGGACGTCGTCCTGCCGGTGACCGCGACAAAAAAGGGCGGCGGGTGGCGGCGGCGGAGCAACCATGGCCGCAACAGCCCTAGCTGTCCAAACCGAGCCTGCGGCGGCTCCGGCGGCACGGCGATGGCCGGGGAGAGAAGGTCCGGCAGCGGAGGTCCCGAGGGTGACCATGCTCACCCTCGCCGGCATCGGGAGGCGGCGGCGTCGCGGCCCCACCAAGCTCGGCCCGCAGCTCACTCAGCAGTGGACGAAGCAGCTCTGGCGGCCCACGGCGGCGGCTCCCGGCGGCGGCGCACCACTCCGGCGGTTGTGCCACCTCAGGGGAGCTCCTGCGTGGGTTTCCCCTGGGTGTACACCTCCGGGAAGAAGAAGAGAAGAAGAAGAAGGAGAAGAAGAAGAAAGTGAGGGGGAGGAGTTGGCCGAGGTTGCTCCGGCCAGGGGACGGCCGGCGGCGGTCGGCAGAGCTCGGGGAGGAGGCCAAGGGGCAGGGGGAGCTCGTGCTCACCTCTGGGAGCTGAGGGGAAGAGAGGAAGTGAGAGAGGGAGTGAGAGGAGTGAGAGGGAGTGGTTCAACCACTCCAACCACTCTCCAACCACTCTCACAATTGCAATTTAGCCCACCAAACAAAGCAATTCACTCCTCAGTCCCTCACAGCCAGCACAAAATGCCCAGACACCCCTCCACAATCGAACTCACGCGAAACGGTGCGAGAAACAGGGTCCCGATCGCGAAACCCAAAAATGTACAATTCGATCTCTCGGTAAAGAAGATGGAAAAACTCTCAATCCGTCCGTCGCATGTCGACACGGACCACGCCATCGCGTTCAGCACTGCCGAGACATCGAATCTACTATTTTGGATTGTCAGATTTGGGCTCCGGATCACGCCGTTAAGCCGTTCTCTCTCCGCGACAAAAATCCGAAAATCAACAAAACACCAATAAACAACTTATATACACATATATACATATATACTTGTATATATATACGTATACAGATCGAAAATACAGAAATCAGGGGAGAGGAACTCAGAGAATTTCAATTTTCCAAAATTCGAATTCTCACATCACTCCCACCTAACAAGAAGTTTCGTCCCCGAAACTTACTCACACACCATCCGCGAACAACAGCGGATACCTCACACGCAAATTAGACTCCAGCTCCCAAGAAGTCTCGCGCTACCCGCGACTCGTCCACAGCACTCTCACAAACAGAAAGCTCCGGTTCCCCAACTGCTTCACCTTGCGAGCCGAAACCTCAAAGGCACCTCACCGCAGCTGAGATCCTCCCTCAGCTGAACTGTTGTCGGGCCGATCACACGACGCTCACCCACGTCAACCCAACAGTTCAGTGATCGACAACGACGTCCATACAACGCCTCGCACGGTTCCAATCCAACGCTCGCCTGGAAGCTGTCGCCGAAGGCAAACTCCACCAAAGAAAAGTATCTGAACCAACCCTCACCAAAACCCAAAACGCAAGCTCGGAGCATATCCTCAAGGGTCTGGAAGACTCGCTCCGACTGCCCAACACTCTGAGGGTGGTAACTGAGCTGTAGTCGAGCTCCGTCCCCAGTGCCCGCTGCAAGCTCCTCCAGAACTGTTAAACGAAGCGAGAACCCCAATCAAAAACGATCGACACTGGCACTCCAAGCAGCCTGACGATCTCAACCCAGTAAAGCTGCGCCCGTCGATCCCGAGACTAAGTCGAGTGTACCGGTAGGAGCTGCATTCGTCAATCAGTCCACAAAAACCTAGATCGCAACTTGACCTCGCTGAGAACGAGGCAACTCGGTGACGAAACCATGGTGATCTGCTCCCACCTCCCTACAGGTACAAGCAACGATTGAAGCTTCTCTGCTGATTGCTGACGCTCAGCCTTCACCTGCTGACACACCAGGCACAGTGCCACAAGCTGAGCTACATCAAGAAACTCTGCCTCGAGTCGCGGTACATCTTCGTCCCTCCTGGATGAACGGTGTACTGCGACCAGTGTGCCTCAGTCATAAACTCTCACCTCAAATCCGGATCACTGGGCACACACCTCCATCCTTGAAGGTAAACCATCGGCATGTAACCTGAAAACATCAACTCTGGTGATCCGTGAAGATCTCACAACGCGCTACAGGTAGTGTCTCCAAGCTCGAGATCGAACACCACTGCTGCTAACTCGATATCGTGCGCCAGATAGGTCTTCTCAAAGTCCATTAGCTGGCGCGAAGCGTAAGCGATGACCTTCACTTGCGGCACGAATACGCACCCCAATCCTATCCAAGAAGCATCGCAGTAGAACACAAAAACCTCACCAGACTGCGACAATGCTAAGATAGGGGCACGAGTCAAACAGCCCATCGGCTCCCAAAAGCTCATCTGACAAGCGGGAGTCTACAGAAACAACGTGCCCTTCCTCGACAGCTTACTCGAAGGGGCGGTGATCTTGAGGAACCCTCAACAAATCGCCGATAACAACTCGCCAAGCCGAGGAAGCTCCTATTCTCTGCCACAGAAGTCGGAACAGGCCAATCCACTACCGAGTCCTCCTTCCTTGGTTCCTCCACAAAACCAACCTACATCACGATGCGAACCAAGAAGGAAACTCCTCGAAAAGATCAGTATGCCGTCAAAGGAGTCCACGACAAATTGATCCAGGAACTGCCGAAACCCAGTTCATCAAATCCAAAAAGCTGCCGGGACGTTCGTCAAATCGAACGGCATAACCGTGACCTCGTAAAGCCCGCAACGAGTCCGGAAGGTCGTCATCGCAACGTCCTCAGCCTTGATCTTCAACTAAAGATAACCTGGCTGCAGAACACGCTTCGAGAAACCGAGGCTCCCTGGAGCCGGTCGAAGAGATCGAAGATCTGCGGTAGAGGGTACTAAAACAACACCGACCAACTGATAAGCTCGACTCACAATCCAACGAAAAATCTTGCGAGTCCAACACTCAGGTGCACAGGGTCGCCAATCGCAAAACAAGCATTACAATCACCAGTGATGCCAAACATCAGATCCAAGTGAGCGGACACGCGCTCCAAAGCAAGACTACACGAAAGTCGCGGCGAAAACCCTGTACGCAAACAGAAGCGCAGAGACCTCGGAGCCAACAACCAGGCTCCCGTCATCCCGAAACCGAGCTAAAAGGGGCACCCTGACTCAACCGGAGTCAAAACAACGGCAGTGATGGCAAATCAACTGCGCAAAAACCACGCCAGGATTAGCTCAAGGTTCACCACTAGAACAGGGATGACCACCACACAGCTTTCCACAAGATGACAAAGAAGGAGAATGTCTTGCAAGAGAAAGCACCGACCCACTCCAGAAAGTCCCAAAAGGGATAGGGTATTTCGTCCTAACTTTTGACACTACGTTGTCTGCAGCCAACGTACTTATAAAAAAAAAATGAAATATCCCGAGGTCGAAGGCCAACAACCAGTTGGCAACACCACAACGGTACCAGGCCAACCAACTCAACAGCTGGACCAAAGTCACAGACGAGTCACCGAATTAACGGGAAACAACAAACCGACCCACAAAACGAAGTCTGCCGTGAGCCCACTCCCTAGGAGTCTTCGGCTTCCAACAACAAACCGACGGCTACAGGTGACAAAGGGTCGTCAACCACACAAACCAAAATGAAGGAAAAACAAAACCAGCGTCGACTAACCAACGTCGCACGCGGTGAGACCTCCAACAACAACCTGGGAGATCTCGCGACAGCACAAAAGCCTACAAATACCACCAGAAATCCCTGAACACCAATTTGGGCGTTAGGATATCCGCAAACTATGTAGGCACCAACAAAAACCCGACACCAAACAGTGTCCACTCAGTCTAGTACACGTCAGTTCGACGCAAGAACTAGCCAAAGGTCGAAAGACCAACACTGACGATTCTACCAGCAATACGTCAGAGGGGTAGGCTTCACCGCCCTACCCAACAAAACAGAGGGAAAACACCCAAACAGCGGTCAAAACCGCTCAAAGCACCGTCTCCGTAGAGACGCTCGCAGAGGCCCTCGTGCTCAACACGGAAAGTGGGGACAGGGCAAGAACAGCCCAACAACAACACAGATCCACCAAGTGACGTTCCCAAGCCCACAAGGGCTACCACCTGCCAACGAGTGGTTACACAAGGGGAAAAAGCACCCTGCCACTTGGGATCTGTAAGATACTCCACCACCACTACCAGAAGGAGCACGAGCCTGCGAACCGGGGCAGATCGACACTCAGGAAATCCGCCCAAACACGCTCGAATGTGGCCACCACCCCAAACATGGGGTCGGCGTCCACACGCGCAACAGCCGACAAAATCGCTGTCGTCGTCACGATCGTCGTACAACGGTGTGGGTGCCACAGGAGGGTCTGCAGTCGTCGGGGCACTCGGCGAAAGAGGAGAAGGGGCTGGAGTGACAGTCGCCGTAGCCTGCTGCTGCAAAACTACCGGAACAAGCCGGAACATGCCGGAGAGGGTCGCCAGTTGACCCCTCGCCTCGGCCTCAAGTACACAGGGTACGGTCCACACCAGGCTGTCCGCCTCCTGCCAGCTCCTCACTCGAACCAGCCACAACAGCCCGAAACAGAACACCAGCAGACGGCTCCGCAGGCGCACGCCCTCCACCACGACCCGGACGAGGAGGTCTACCAAGACAACAAGCCAACTGCAAAACGCAGAAACCAGCGCAAGAGGAAAGGGGTCGGCAACTCCCACAAAACACAAGCCGAAAACAAACCCCTCGAACTCGCGCGCCTATACATCCTAGGTCCTCCTATGGGTCAGCCTAACCAGTGGTTCAGTTACAAGTTGATGAATGAATGGGTGTTTGTTCCCTTTACGCTCTGATACCATCTTAATCTGTCACGCCCCGGGCTAGTTCTAAATACGGAAAAATGTGCTAAATTTTTTTTCGAAAGCCTAGCCCGCGCCACGTACAGACCCTCCACAAATACAGGGTCCACTGTACACACGGACAGAGCCTCCCCTGTATTTGCACGGCGTACACAACAAACAACAGGATCACAACCACCATTCATTCACCACACAGCTATCACATCACAACATGATTCATAACAGTATAACAACTCAAAGAGATTCATACAGCTAACCGTCCTTAAACCTGTATGAATCTAATCAAATCCTTAGGCGTAGGATGATGCGATGCACAAGCAACAATCATTCTAGAAAACTGCTTCTTACCCAGAAGCTTTCTTTGAAATCCTAATCTCAAACATTGAAGGATCATTTGGAAGCTGTTCTCCACACGAGAACTCTCTTTTAAATCACAAAAGTCGAATGATCGAAAATTCATTTGAAAACCGTTTCCCACACGGAAACCATTATTTGAAAGCGCTACCACGAGGGGTAGAAAACCAAGACGTGCGATAAAGCCACAATGATGGAATAACAGCATGGACATCCTCACATGGAAACTACATCAAACATCACAAGATCTAAGCATGCAAGACAATCACATATGAATACTGAGTAAATCCACAAACATAAGCATGCTAGATAATATCCAAAAGGTAACTGAACCACAATAACATCTAGCTGAAGGATAGGGTAATAACCAAAATCTGGGGAAGTAACCTCACAAGTCGGAACCTCTAGAGCTACTATATAGGCGTGCCTCGCAGCGTCCCGACACTCACCACGCTCACCTGAAAACAACAACGAGGGCGGGGGGTGAGAACATGTAAACATGTCTCCCCTCCCAGTGGGTACCGCAAGCCGACGAAGGCGAGGTGTACACACCGGCACGAGGGTCAACAATAGCTAGATAAGGTATACAGTAGCACAAGTAAATATGAGGCTAACATACAACTGAAACAACTATGCTACTGTAAGCAACTAGTGTATGCATCAATGGAAAAACCACAAGGTAAACCCAATCCATAGCCATCGGGACGTATCCCTGGCACTGTCACCTGCTCAACACTTGGCACATAAACCTTCTAAACGCACTGCGTCAAGGCTCACGGGTCGGCACAAACTCAACGACCCTTTTCCGGAAAAGAACACCTCCAAACGGTGGATCAGACCGCGGTGTACGTGAAGTGCTAGGAGAGCTGTGACGATCGATGCGAATGCTCAATCCACAGAACGGCAACGAGCCGTAAGCCACTTATAAACCACAACGAAGATCGCTCGGAACAACAGGCGATCACCACCGACCAACTAGGTCGTCGCAATAACCATGCAAACCACAATTACTCTACTATCCAAACACGCATATAAGTAGAGTCAACAGGAGTCAAGTGAACTAATAACTGTAATGCAAGAGAAGGGATAGAAAGGTATCACCGTAGTCCACTGAACCGACTCCGGATCGAAGTACCCACCTGTCGAAAGATCAAGTCTAACACCGACGGCTCTCGGGAACCACGACAGGACCTACGAAAGACTCACAGGGTCAAGGTCCACCAAGTCGACGCTAAACGCATAGCTCTCACATTCCGAAACCGACGAATCGCCCGAAAAACCCACCGGGACGATCCCGAACCACACTAAGCTCTACAGGGGTACCCAACAGCCAACCAAGTCTCTCGCTGTCCCCGAACACACAAAACCAAGTGATGGGACAGCGAGCACAAGCTCGGGGTGCCACGACCACAAACGCACCCGAAAAGGCTTCCCGGGTTCCCGAAAAGCGCCGAATTGGCACCGGAACCCCTCGTCACTCATCCGCTGTCCTCGGAACTTCGGGACAGCGATGAGGAACAGCCAACGAGGCTAAACGACAGAGCCAAGTTGCTCGCGAAAACAGCGAGTGAGTCGCACGACTAAAAACACGCGTTTCGCCGACTATTTCATCGAAAAATGCGTCGGAAATGAATCCGGATCTCCGCGAAGGGCGAAGGGGTTGGACAACCAGTCCACAGGGCCCCGAGGACCAAACCCTTGCTGCCCACAGCGTTGCAACGCTGCCACAAACGCCAAAGTCCACAAACAAGCAACCTATACATACTTACAAGCACTAAACAAAGCCGCTAGAGCAAACCGTACGTCAGCACGACCTTCCGCGAGCACCAGCGGATAGGTAATGACGTCACAGAAACCGTGCTCACAGTCCCACTGCGACAGGACTAGTCGCAAGCCGGAAAATCCCATAAAAATAGTGAGCACACGCACAAAAGTAATCATAACTAAAGCCGTCCGAGCAAACCGTACATCCGCACGGCCTTCCGCAAACACCAGCGGATAGGCAACGATGTCACGGAGGCCATGCTCACAGCCCCTCTGCGACACGAACAGTCGCAGGCCGAGAAAATGCATAAAAACAGCGCAAACAAGGCAAAAAGGCTCGACAACGGCTACGCCGCAAAATAACCCACCAAAAAGGGAAACTAGGGTCAGCATGATGATCAGCGCGTCGCCGCGATCATCGTGCTCACCTTCCCGAGCTTCGGGAGGCAACAGAGAGCTCAAACAAGCGCGCAAAAACAAAAACACCACAAAATGACCCCTGGCCGGAGCAGCTAGCTCCGGCCGGCTGCCGGCCGACATGCATGGCCGGCGGCGGCCAGGGGTGAGTGCGGGGGAGGTGAGGAAGGGGAGGCTCACCTCAGGTAGCGGCGGGGAGCGGCGGCGGCGGCGCGGGGAGAAGCCCTAGCTCCGGGAAGGCTCGGCCTCACCTACTCCGGCAAGGAACGGCGGCGGCGGCCGGCGGCGACGCAAGCACCGGCAAGAGGGGCCCGCCGGACGTCGTTCTGCCGGTGACCATGGCCGCAACAGCCCTAGCTGTCCAAACCGAGCCCGCGGCGGCTCCGGCGGCGCTCCGGCGGCACGGCGATGGTCGGGGAGAGAAGGTCCGGCAGCGGAGGTCCCGAGGGTGACCATGCTCACCCTCGCCGGCGTCGGGAGGCGGCGGCGGCGCGGCCCCACCAAGTTCGGCCCGCAGCTCACTCAGCAGTGGCAGCAGCAGCTCCGGCGGCCCACGGCGGCGGCTCCCGGCGGCAGCGCACCACTCCGGCGGTTGTGACACCTCAGGGGAGCTCCGGCGTGGGTTTCCCCTGGGTGCACACCTCCGGGAAGAAGAAGAGAAGAAAAAGAAGGAGAAGAAGAAGAAAGTGAAGGGGAGGAGTTGGCCGAGGTTGCTCCGGCCAGGGGATGGCCGGCGGCGGTCGGCAGAGCTCAGGGAGGTGGCCAAGGGGTAGGGGGAGCTCGTGCTCACCTCTGGGAGCTGAGGGGAAGAGAGCAAGTGAGAGAGGGAGTGAGAGGAGTGAGAGGGAGTGGTTCAACCACTCCAACCACTCTCCAACCACTCTCACAATTGTAATTTAGCCCACCAAACAAAGCAATTCACTCCTCAGTCCCTCAGAGCCAGCACAAAATGCCCAGATACCCCTCCACAATCGAACTCACGCGAAACGGTGCGAGAAACAGGGTCCCGATCGCGAAACCCAAAAATGTACAATTCGACCTCTCGGCAAAGAAGATGGAAAAACTATCAATCCGTCTGTCGCATGTCGACACGGACCACGCCATCGCGTTCAGCACTGCCGAGACATCGAATCTACTATTTTGGATCGTCAGATTCGGGCTCCAGATCGCGCCGTTAAGCCGTTCTCTCTCCGCGACAAAAATCCGAAAATCAACAAAACACCAATAAACAACTTATATACACATATATACATATATACTTGTATATATATACGTATACATATCGAAAATACAGAAATCAGGGGAGAGGAACACAGAGAATTTCAATTTTCCAAAATTTGAATTCTCACACAATCTGTCCACTATCACCCAAATAGCATCGAAACCAGCATGCGTCCTCGGTAATCCCACGACAAAGTTCATGGCGATCTGGTCCCACTTCCACTCGGGTATTGGGAGACTTTGAAGCTTGCCAGCAGGTACTCGGTGCTCTGCCTTTACCTGTTGACAAGTCAAACACTGGGCCACAAATCTCCCAATATGCCGCTTCATTCCATTCCACCAGAAGTGTGCCTTCAAGTCCTTATACATCTTGGTTCCACCGGGGTGAACCGTATAAGGCGAGTAATGAGCCTCTCTCAAAATCTCCTCTCGGATCTCAGAATCCATTGGCACACACAGTCGGTCCCGGTACCGCAGTACTCCCGAACTGTCAACACCAAAATCCCCTATTTGCTCGCTAGCAATCTGATCTCGAATCCTCATCAAATAGGGGTCCACACTCTGTTTCTCTCGGATCCTATCCAACAGAGTGGGTTGCAAAATCGAAGACATAAGTTTTGCAGTAACCCCAGGGGATGCCACCTCAAGCTCAAGCCGCCTCAACTCTTCAAGTAATGGCGACTGCTGAGTGATCGTCATACTAAGGCTCTGCACTGATCTCCTGCTCAACGCATCTGCCACTACATTCGCCTTGCCTGGGTGATACTGGATGGTAATATCATAATCCTTCAACAATTCTAACCACCGGCGTTGCCTTAGGTTCAATTCCTTCTGAGTGAACAAATACGTGAGACTTTTATGATCTGTGAAAATCTCACAGTGCTCACCATACAGATAGTGCCGCCACAGCTTCAGTGCAAACACTACAACTGCCAACTCCAAATCATGCGTAGAGTAATTCTTCTCGTAATCCTTCAATTGTCGGGAGGCATAGGCAATTACCCTACCATGCTGCATCAACACACATCCCAAACCACTGTGTGATGCATCACTATAAATCACGAATCCTTCCCCCATCACTGGAAGGGTAAGGATAGGAGCGGACATCAGTCTCTCCTTCAGCTCCTCAAAGCTACGCTGGCACTCAGCACTCCAAACAAATCTAATCCCCTTCCTCGTCGGATGAGTGAGGGGTGTGGAGAGCTTCGCGAAGCCTTCCACAAATCGACGGTAATATCCAGCCAACCCGAGGAAACTCCTCACCTCGGTAACCGTCGTCGGTCTGGACCAATCCCGCACAGTCTCAATCTTCTGCGGGTCCACCGCCACTCCAGTGGCTGAAATCACATGGCCCAAGAACGCTACCTCTCGGAGCCAAAACTCGTACTTCTTCAACTTGGCATACAATATTTCTGTATCTAAAACTAGCCCGGGGCGTGACAGATGACGTGGTGCAAGTGTGACAGTGTAGACTTTGTCCCACCCACCCCATCCGGTTATCAAAGTCGTCAACACAAATTCGTCAACACAGTTCTATATTTATTTTACAAAATATTTTCTAAGAATTTAATTATTTTATTATTTGCACAATATAATGTATGTCTAAATTTTAATTTCTAAATTTCAGGAAATGGCGTCAACTAGGGCGATGGCAGCAAGGGATGCTCGTGCTGGCGACCGGCAACGGTGCCGCCGGCAGGTGGTGATGAGATCAATGGGTAGTCAGTGATCCCTCGCCAGCAACAGGTGGTCGTCAGATCAACAGGCGGACATCCCACCTCTAAGTAGTCTTATTACTCCGCAGTCCGAAGTGTCAGACAAATCCATAAAATAATACAAAATGCCGTCAATAAGAAATATTTACTCGCATCAGTTGGGATTAAAAGCTACATGATTATCCAGTTTAGTTTAAGTTACTGGATGAAGCAGGAGATATGCTACAATAAAAGAAAATAAGAAAATTCAAAAGCAGTCCAAAAAAAGAAAAGCAGTTATCAAAAAAGAGACTCGGAAATGTCTTCCGCAACTTCAAACATACGGAAGCCTTTCTTTCTCACTATTGCACTGAAACTTTGAGAGCTAACACACGGACAATTGCGACAACCCCCAACGTGTTGTCCTACAATTTTTTATTTTTCATCTTCAATTTCTCGATTCTCTACTTTTTCTTCTCGTTACTCTTCTCGTTACTCGCAAGCAAACGCTCTAGATCCTCACTCGGCTGAGTAAGATCTTCAGAGTTAAATTCCTGCTGAATCTCATCTAAAATTATAAAGTAAATTTCGTAAATAAAAGAGAGCCGAACTAGAGGGGGAAGAAAAATTAAAAAAATTAAAAAGTTCACCTGAATCTGTAGATGAATTCATATTTCCAAAATTTATCAAGTCTAAAGCAAGAAACAAGGTAAGTGTAACTGTTTTTTGTTAATTGACCTTCAATAGTTTAAAAAAAAAGTGAAATAGAGAAATAAATATAAAGCTAAAAGAGTGGAGGGAAGGGAAAAAAAAGTATAAGGCAATGCCACAAAGTGCAGCCGAGAATCACGTCATCCCCCCCGAAGAGAAAGTCATAGTTTCCAATAACCCGAATATCACATCACATCACATCAAAATACACAGTTTACAATGAGGCAGAGTAACTTATTGTTGATCGTAAGAAAAAGTGGGCCCTACTTGTTGGTCCAACGTTCGGGACGAGATTGTACACGCCACCCATCGAAAAATTCTAAAATGCACTAGATATATTAGTAATGTGGTCTTCCAAACAAATCAAATACCTCATTTTTAGAATTTATATTCCATCATAATTAAAACGACATATTTTTATTGTATTTTTTTAAAAAAAAATAAATATGAGCCGCTTGTTATTGATGACTTTCTAAAAAAGATAAAAATGTGTGGGCTCTATTTTTGGTAAAGTGCAGCTGATTCAGTTGCATACAGCATGCAGGACTCGGGGCCACTGGCCCTAGTCTTAGCTCCAGGACTAGTTTAGTGCAATGTTTAATTTGATGCAACAAAGTGTATTCAACACATGTTATTCTTTTAGGAATCCATCCATCTCAGAAAACCTGCAGCACAGTACATTAAACACATTTTGCTATCTTGGGAAACCTTCTCTAGGAATCACATCATTCCCCCCCGAAGTCACAGTTTTCAATAACCAACGAACATTACATCACATCATATCACAATACACAGTTTACAATGAGGCAGAGTAACTTATTGTTGATGGTAACGAGAAGTTGGCCCAACTTATTAGTCTAACGTTCTGGACGAGATTGTACATGCCACCCGCCGAAAATTTTAGAATGTACCGGATATATTAGTAATGTGACGTTCCAAACCAATCAAATACCTTCTTTTTAGAATTTATATTCCATCATAATTACAAAAAATATTTTTATTGTATTTTTTTTGGAAAGAAAAATATGAATCGCTTGTTGTTGAAGACTTTTTTAAAAAATAAAAAATGTGTGGGCTCTATTTCTGGTAAAGTGCAGCTGATCTAATTGCATACAACATGTAGGACTCTTGGCCACTAGCCCTAGTCTTACATCTAGGACTAGTTTAGTATGATATTTTAATTTGATGCAACACAGTGTATTCAACACATGTTTCTTTTAGGAACCCATCCATCTCAGAAAATCTGCAGCACGATACAGATGCTTGCGTCTATTGAAAGCCATGGATCTGCAATATTTGATAACTATATATTTATACAAATCTGAATCATAAATACTACCCTATGAGAAATCCATCCATAAAAAAGAATGGACCGTGCGAGGTGCGTCATTTGTGGTGGTAGACAGTATCTTGCATGCATATATATATTGCTATTGAATGTTCGTAATTCTTATTGGATGCTAAATTATTGATCTAAGAACTCATGCCTTCGTTATTTATTTTTGGTTCGTAGTGCAATGAAATTTGATCTTATACTCTAGCATGTCTCTTGTTCTCACATTGTACTAGTAGAGATTTAATGGTGCAATGGGATTTGATCTTGTACTCTAGTATATCTCTTGTTATCACATTGTACTAGTAGAAGGCATGCATTTTTATTGGAAGGTAGCATAATCCAAGTTATTTGTTGATTCCAAAGTATAATATTGTTGTTGAGATATTGGCCCTATTTGAATTTGCCGCTATGCTTATGGTACTCTTGGGCCATCTTGGATGGCTTCTTGTGATGTGGGAGTTTGAATGAGAGAAGGTGTAAGCGGGTTACCGGTGGCGGTCGCTCCTCACGCGATAAGCCCTTTGTTTCCCAGGTTGAGATTTGCTTTGCACCCGAAGCCAGGATGTCGCGCTTACGCATTTACTTGATTATGGATCGAGTAGGGTTGAACATAATTGCAATTATTGATCATAATAATAGGTTCAGTTTGTACGTTTAATATGTTACGGATTTTATATTGGCATATTTCATGAAGTGAGTCGGAGTCTTGAAGGTTCATAGAAGAAAAGACGAAGATTGAAGACTCGAAGACTCAACGTTTGAATTCACGATGCTTGGTAAGTTTAAATAATCTTGATGATGATTTATAATCTTTTACAAGTGTTTGGAAGACATTAGAATGGATAAAAATTATTTTAAATTATAAAAAATGAGTTTTCCAACTTCCAGGATCCGGACACTGAGATGAGGTCCGGATCCCGTACGCCTCCCTAGCTGTCACGCAGGGAGGGTCCGGACCCTGAGGACTGAGGTTCGGATCCCGTACGCCTCCCTGGCTGTCACGCAGGGAGGGTCCGGACCCTGAGGGCTGAGGTCCGGATCCCGTACGCCTCTCAGGCTTTTTCGCAGAGAGGATCCGGACCCTGTTGACTGCGGTCCGGACAATGAAACGCGGAAATGTTTCAGGGTCCGGACCCGGCAATCCAAGGTCCGGACCCCGACCCGTCGCGAAGTTTTGGAAAGTTATTTTCTCAATCCTACTCTGATTCTAATGTCCCCCAAACCTGTAAATAAGATGGTAGACTCCTTAAAATATTTTAGCAATCCTAATTTGGTTCCAAACCTTTCTAAAATCAGTTTTTCAATCGTAGTCGAAATCGGTTTGCTTCCAAACCTTTCTAAAAATTATTTTTTAATCCTAATCTATTTCGGATTACTTCTAACCTATAAATATGATGTGGGGGTGTCTCTAAAACGTGGTTAAGCATAGATTATCTTTTAGAAACCCTAGAAGCTTGTAGGTGACCGTTTTCCTCATCTTCTACATCAAGCTTCTCTCAAATTGATTCATGGTGCCCTAATTTTTAATATTCTTTTAGAATCAATTTGAGAATTGCTTAGAGATCTTTCCCACAGATTTTCAATGATATTCTAAGCAATAAACCATCATCAACTTTATTGTTCTTGCTCCGGACGGAGTGCGCTCGTGGATTCGAGTGGGCGTCGTGGATTCGACGTGTTGAAGGCTTCGTGGATTCGAAGTTGGGCGTCTCGTGGATTCGAGGCGTGGCGTTCGTGGATTCGAACATGGGGCGTGGACAACCCGGTGGTGTGCGCGAGAATCGTAGAAGATAAAAGAGAAGTTAAGTCCGTGGAGTCGGTAATCACCTTGTAATCTTTTATTCTTAGTGGATTGTTATCGCGTGTTGGTCCCGTGGGTTTTTCTCCAAGGTGGAGTTTTCCCATGTAAATCTCGGTGTGCTATTTTTATTTCCGTATTTTTTTTTATTGCATCGAGATTTGTGGTTTGGCCGTTACACCTATTCACCCCCCTCTAGGTGATTGATATACTCTAGATAGATTGTCACGCCCCGGGCTAGTTCTAGAAAACTGCTTCTTACCCAGAAGCTTTATTTGAAACCCTAATTTCAATCATTCCAGAATCATTTGAAAACTGTTCTCCACACGAGAACTCTCTTTTGAGATCCCAAAAACCGAACAATCAGAAATCCATTTGAAAACTGTTTCCCACACGGAAACCTTTATTTCACGACGCTACCACGAGGGGTAGAAAGCCAAAATACTCGATAATGAAACCATCTAAAAACAGTTATATAACCAACTAGTCCAAGCATGCAATCATCACATAATGATAATGAATGATTCAACAACACAAACATGCTAGAATAAGCCCAAGGAATAACTGAACCACAAATCACATCTAATAGGCTAAGGTAGGGTGATAACCAAATCTGGGGAAGTAGCCTCACGAGTCGGAACCT
>JABWPP010000050.1:27419558-27574558 GCA_016920855.1 Puya raimondii
CGGGAAATCCCATAAAAATAGTGAGCGCGCGCACAAAAGCAAGCATAACTAAGGCCGTGTGAGCGAACCGTACATCCGCACGACCTTCCGCAAGCGCCAGCGGATAGGTAACGATGTCACGGTGACCGTGCTCACAGCCCCACTGCGACAGGACAAGTCGCGGGCCGGGAAAAGCATAAAAACAGCGAGCGCCAAGGTCCAAATGCCCCGACAAAGGCCGAACGATAAAACGGCTCAATCAAAACCAGATCTGAGGTGAGCATGATGATCAGCGCATCGCCGCGATCATCGTGCTCACCTTCCTGAGCTCCGGGAGGCAACAGGAAGCTCAAACAACTCAAAAAGGCCAAAACAACCCAAAAATGGCCCCCCGGCCGGAGCAACAAGCTCCGGCCGGCTGCCGGCCGACAAGCAAGGCCGGCGGCGGCCAGGAATGGGTGCGGGGTAGGCAAGGAAGAGGGGGCTCACCTCAGGAGGCGGCAGGAACCGGCGGCGGCGGCGGCGCGGGGAGAAGCCCTACTCTCGGGTTGGCAACCCGAGGCTAGGGCACGGCGGCGCCGGCAACGAACGGCGACGGCGGCGGCGGCGGCGACGCGAGCACCGGCAAGAGGAGGTCGCCGGCCGTCGGTTGGGAGGTGACCGCGACAAAAAGGCGGCAGTGGCGGCGGCGGAGCAGACATGGCCGCAACAGCCCAAGCGGCCAAACCCGAACCCGCGGCGGCTCCGGCGGCTCTCCGGCGGCACGGCGACGGTCGGGGAGGCAGGGGGCGGCGCCGGTGGTCACAGGGGTGGCGATGCTCACCGTCCAAGGCGTCGGCAGGCGGCGGCGGCGCGGCCCCACCAAGCTCGGCCCGCAGCTTCACAAGCAGGAGCTGCCGCAGCTCCGGCGGCCCTCGGCGGCGGCTCCCGGCGGCGACGCGCCACTCCGGCGGTCGTGCCACCTCAGGAGAAGCCCAAGCATGGGTTTCCCCTGGGTGCACACCGCAGAGAGAAGGAGAGGAAGAAGAAGAAGGAGAAGAAGAAGAAAAGGGGGGTGGCCGGGGTTGCTCCGGCCGGTGGTGGCCGGCGGCGGCCGGCAAAGCTCGGGGAGGAGGCCAAGGGGCAGGGGGAGCTCGGGCTCATCTCTGGGAGCAGGGGGAGAGAAGGGAGAGAGAGGGAGAGAGTGAGGGAGATGGAGTGTGAGAGTGGTAAAGAGAGGGGAGAGTGGTTGAGACACATTAAATGCTCCCACCAACCCCCCACCTACCCTCTCAGCTCCTGCCCCCCTCTCCCACAGCAGGTAACAAACCTCTCACACCCCTCGAAAAACAAATTCGCGCGAAACGGTGCGAAAAACGGGGTCCAAAACGCGAAACAATAAACGTGCCATTCGAGCACTCAGTGAAGAAGATGCAATATCTTTCCATCCGTCCGTCGCACGGCGACATGGATTGCGCCATCGCGTTCAGCACTGCCGAGACATCGAATCTAGCATTTTGGATTGTCAAAATCGGACTCCGGATCGCGCCGTTAAGCCGCTCTCTCTCTCCGCGACGAAAAACCAAAACTATAAAAAAATCCACTAAACTCACTTATATACATATGTATATATAAATACCTGTATATATATACGTATACTGATCAAAAACACAGTATCAGGGGAGAGGAACACAGAATTTCAAATTTCCAAAATTTGAATTCTCACATCACTCCCACCTAACAAGAAGTTTCGTCCCCGAAACTTACTCACACACCATCCACAAACAACAGCGGATACCTCTCACACGAAGCAGACTCCAGCTCCCAAGAAGTCTCGCGCTCCTCGCAACTCGTCCACGCAGTCTCACAAGCAGAAAGCTTCGATTCCTCAACTGTTTCACATTGCGAGCCAAAAACCTCACAGGCACCTCACCGCAGCTGAGATCCTCCCTCAGCTGAACCGTTGTCGGGCCGATCACACGACGTTCATCCACGTCAACCAGACAGAACAGTGATCGACAACGACTTCCACAAAACGCCTCGTGCGGTGCCAATCCAATGCTCGCTAGGAAGCTGTTGCAGAAGGCAAACTCCACCAAAGAAAGATACCTGAACCAACCCTCACCAAAAATCAAAACGCATGCCCGGAGCATAACCTCGAGAGTCTAGAAGACTCGCTCCGACTGCCCAACACTCTAAGGGTGGTAAACTGAGCTGAAGTCGAGCCTCGTCCCCAGTGCCTACTGCAAGCTCCTCCAGAACTGGGAAACGAAGCGAGAATCCCGATCCAAAACGATCGACACTGGCACTCCAAACAGCCCGACGAACTCATCCAAGTAGAGCTGCGCCAGTCGATCCCGAGACTAAGTCGAGTGTACCGGTAGGAAGTGAGCCGTTTTCGTCAAACAGTCCACGAAACAACCCAGATCGCAACATGACCTCGCAGAGAACGAGGCAACCCGGTGACGAAAACCATGGTGATCCGCTCCCACTTCCCTACAGGTACAGGTAACGGTCAAAGCTTCTCTGCTGATGCACAGCCTTCACTTGCTGACAAACCCGGCACAGTGCCACATGCTGAGCTACAACCAGAAACTCTACCTCAAGTCGCAGTACATTTTCGTCTCTCCAGGATGAACGATGTACGGCGACCGGTGTGCCTCAGCCAAAACTCTCACCTCATATCCCGAACACTGGGCACACACCTCCGTCCTCGAAGGAAAACCAACAGCATGTAGCACGAAGTCACCATCTCTGCCCTGCTCGGCGTCTGCCCGTACTCTCTGCCAGTGCGGATCCATCGGCTGCCCACCGAAAATCTGATCCGCCAAGGTGGGTTGCACCTCCAAAGACAACAACTGTGCGGTAGCTCCACAAGGTAAAGTCTCCAACTCTGGTCAACGAAACTCTACCACTAAACGCTCCTGGTCGGTGATCGAAAGAGACGGTTCCTTGAAGAGATACAACAGACTTAGGGGATCCGTGAAGATCTCACAATGCGCTCCAATCAGGTAGTGTCTCCAAGGCTTGAGAGCGAACACCACTGCTGCTAACTCGAGATCGAGCGCCAGATAGATCCTCTCATAGTCCATCAACTAGCGGGAAGCATAAACGATAACCTTCTCATGCTGAATGAGCACGCACCCCAATCCCATCCAAGATGCATCGCAGAAGACCATAACAACCTCACCAGGCTGCGACAATGCTAAGATAGGGGCACGAGTCAAACAGTCCATCGGGTCCTAGAAGCTCATCAAACAGGCGGGAGTCTACAGAAACAACGCGCCATTCCTCGACAGCATGCTCAAAGGGGCGGCGATCTTGAGAAGGACCCTCAACAAATCGCCGGCAACAACGCCCAAGCCGAGGGAGCTCCTAAACTCTGCCACAGAAGTCGGAACAGGCCAAACTACTACAAGGTCCACCTTCCTTGGTTCCTCCACAAAACCAACCCACGTCACGATGCGAACCAAGAAGGAAACTCCTCGAATAGATCAGTATGTCGTCAAAAGAGACCACGACAAGTTGATCCAAGAACTGCCGAAAACCCAGTTCATCAAATCCAAAAAAAGCTGCCGGGACGTTCGTCAAACCGAACGGCAAAACCGTGACCTCGTAAAACCCGTAACGAGTCCGGAGGGCCGTCTAACGCAACGTCCGCGGCCTTGATCCTCAACTAAGGATAACCTGGCTGCAGAACATACTTCGAGGAAACCGAGGCTCCCAGAAGCCGGTCGAAGAGATCGAAGGTCTGCGGTAGAGGGTACTAAAACAACACCGTCAACTGAAAGCTCGACTCACAATCCAACCAACGAAAACCTTGCGAGTCCATCACTCAGGTGCAGAGGATCGCCAATCGCAACAAGCGATAAAAACACGAACGATGCCGAACATCAGATCCAAAAGATCGGACACGCGCTCTAAAGCAAGGCTACACGAAAGACGCGGCGAAAACCCAGCACGCAAACACAGCTCGGAGCCAACAACCAGGCTCCCGTCATCCCGAAACCGAGCTAAAAGGGCACCCTGACTCAACCGGAGTCAAAACCAACGGCAGTGATGGCCAATCAACTGCGCAAAACCACGCCAGGATTAGCTCAAGATTCACCACTAGAACAGGGATGACCAAAGTCACAGACGAGTCACCGAATTAACGGGAAAAGCAGACCGACCCACAAAACAAAGTCTGCCCTAAGCCAACTCCCTAGGAGTCATCGGCTTCCAACCACGAACCGGCGGCTACAGGCGACAAAGGGTCGTCAATCCACCCGTACCAAAGCGGAGGAAGAACAAAACCAGCGTCGACTATCCAGCGTCGAGCGCGGTGAGATCCCCAACAAGAACCTGGAAGATCTCGCGGCAACACGGAAACCTACAAACACCACCAGGAATCCCAAAACACACCAAATTTAGGCGTTAGGATATCCGTAAACTACGTAGGCACCAACAAAAACCCGACACCCAACAGTGTCCACTCAGTCTAATACACGTCAGTTCGACGCCAGAACTAGCCAATGGTCAAAAGACCATCACTGACGATGCCACCGGCAAGACGTCAGAGGGGTAGGCTTCACCGCCCTACCCAACAAAACAGAGGGGAAAACACCCAAACTGCGGTCGAAACCGCTCAAAGCACCGTCTCCGTAGAGACGCTCGCAGAGGCCCTCGTGCTCAACACGAAAAGTGGGGACAGGGCAAGAACAGCCCAAACAACAACACAGATCCACCGAGTGACGTTCCCAAGCCCACAAGGGCTACCACCTACCAACGAATGGTTACACAAAGGGGAAAACACCCTGCCACTTGGGATCTGTCTGGTACTCCACCACCACTACCAGAAACAGCACGAGCCTGCGAACCAGGGCAGATCAAAACTCTGGAGGTCCGCCCAAACACGCTCGGGTGTGGCCACCACCCCAAACACGGGGTCGGCGTCCACGCGCAAAACAGCCGACGAAGTCGCTGTCATCGTCACGGTCGTCGCACAACGGTGTGGGTGCCACAGGAGGGTCTGCAGTCATCGGGGGGTACACGGCGAAGGAGTAGGAGGAGCTGGAGCGGCAGCTGCCGTAGCCTGTTGCTGCAAAAACCACCGGAACAAGCCGGAACATGCCGGAGAGGGTCGCCAACAGACCCCTCGCCTCGGCCTCAAGCACACAGGGTACGGTCCACACCAGGCTGTCCGCCTCCTGCCAGCTCCTCACTCGAACCAGCCACAACAGCCCGATACAGAACACCAGCAGACGGCTCCTCAGGCGCACGCCCACCACCACGACCCGGACGAGGAGGTCTACCAAGACCACAAGCCAACTGCAAAACGCAGAAACCAGCGCAAGAGAAAAGGGGTCGGCAACTCCCACAAAACACAAGCCGAAACAAACCCCTCGAACTCGCGCGCCTATACACCCTAGGTCTTCCTATGGGTCAGCCTAACCAGTGGTTCAGTTACAAGTTGATGAATGAATGAGTGTTTGTTCCCTTTACGCTCTGATACCATCTTAATCTGTCACGCCCCGGGCTAGTTCTAGAAAACTGCTTCTTACCCAGAAGCTTTATTTGAAACCCTAATTTCAATCATTCCAGAATCATTTGAAAACTGTTCTCCACACGAGAACTCTCTTTTGAGATCCCAAAAACCGAACAATCAGAAATCCATTTGAAAACTGTTTCCCACACGGAAACCTTTATTTCACGACGCTACCACGAGGGGTAGAAAGCCAAAATACTCGATAATGAAACCATCTAAAAACAGTTATATAACCAACTAGTCCAAGCATGCAATCATCACATAATGATAATGAATGATTCAACAACACAAACATGCTAGAATAAGCCCAAGGAATAACTGAACCACAAATCACATCTAATAGGCTAAGGTAGGGTGATAACCAAATCTGGGGAAGTAGCCTCACGAGTCGGAACCTCTAGAGCTACTATCTAGGCGTGCCTCGCAGCGTCCCGACACTCACCACCCTGCTCACCTGAAACCTGCAATGAGGGCGGGGGGTGAGAACATGTACACATGTCTCCCCTCCCCTCCCAGTGGGTACCGCAAGCCGACGAAGGCGAGGTGTACACACCGGCACGAGGGTCAACAAAAAATAGATATGGTATACAGTAGCACAAGTAAGTATGAGGCTAACATACAACTGAAATAACTATGCTACTGTAAGCAACTAGTATGCATCAAGGGGAAAACCACAAAGTAAACCCAATCTAAAACCACCGGGACGTATCCCATGCACTGTCACCTGCTCATCTATAGGCACATAAACCTTCTGGACGCACTGCATCAAGGCTCACGGGTCGGCACAAACTCAACGACCCTTTTCCGGAAAAGAACACCCTCAAACGGTGGATCAGACCGCGGTGTACGTGAAGTGCTAGAAGAGCTGTGACGATCGATGCGAATGCTCAATCCACAGAACGGCAACAAGCCGAGAAGCAACCAATAAACCACAACTAGGATCGCTCGGAACAACAGGCGATCACCACCGACCAACTGGGTCGTCTCAAGAACCATGCAAACTACAACTAGGATCGCTCGGAACAATAGGCGATCACTACCGACCAACTGGGTCGTCTCAAGAACCATGCAAACCACAACTACTCTACTATCCAAGCACGCATATAAGTAGAGTCTACGGGAGTCAAGTGAACTAAAAACTGTAATGCAAAAGAAGGGATAGAAAGGTATCACCGTAGTCCACTGAACCGACTCCGGATCGAAGCACCCACCTGTAGGTAAGATCCAATCTAACATCGACGGCTCTCGGGAACCGCGACAGGACCTACGAAAGACTCACAGGGTCAAGGTCCACCAAGTCGACGCTAAACACAAAGCTCTCATATCCCGAAACCGACGGATCGCCCGGGAAACCCACCGGGACGATCCCGAAACCACACAAAGCCCCAGAGGGGTACCAAACAGCCAACAAGGTCCCTCTCTGTCCCCGAACACACAAAACCAAGTGACGGGACAGCGAGCACAAGCTCGGGGTGCCACGAACATCAAACGCACCCGTAAAGGCTTCCCGGGTTCCCGAAAAGTGCCGATTTGGCACCGGAACCCCACATCACTCATCCGCTGTCCTCGGAACTTCGGGACAGCGATGAGGAACAGCCAACGAGGCTACACGACAAAGCCAAGTCGCTCGCAAAAACAGCGAGTGAGTCGCGCGACTAGAAACACACGTTTCGCCGATTAATTCATCGAAAAACGCGTCGGAAACGAATCCGAATCTCCACGAAAGGTGAAGGGGTTGGACAACTAGTCCACAGGGTCCCGAGGACCAAACCCTTGCCGCCCACAGCGTTGCAACGCTGCCACAAACGCCAAAGTCCCAAAACAAGCACAATTCCATACATACGAGCAATAAACGAAGCCGCTAGGGCAAACCGTACGTCCGCACGACCTTCCGCAAGCTCCAGCGGATAGGTAACGACGTCACGGAAACCGTGCTCACTGTCCCACTACGACAGGACCAGTCGCAAGCCGGGAAATCCCATAAAAACAGTGACCGCGCGCACAAAAGCAAGCATAACTAAGGCCGTGTGAGCGAACCGTACATCCGCACGACCTTCCGCAAGCGCCAGCGGATAGGTAACGATGTCACGGTGACCGTGCTCACAGCCCCACTGCGACAGGACAAGTCGCGGGCCGGGAAAAGCATAAAAACAGCGAGCGCCAAGGTCCAAATGCCCCGACAAAGGCCGAACGATAAAACGGCTCAACCAAAACCAGATCTGAGGTGAGCATGATGATCAGCGCATCGCCGCGATCATCGTGCTCACCTTCCTGAGCTCCGGGAGGCAACAGGAAGCTCAAACAACTCAAAAAGGCCAAAACAACCCAAAAATGGCCCCCCGGTCGGAGCAACAAGCTCCGGCCGGCTGCCGGCCGACAAGCAAGGCCGGCGGCGGCCAGGAATGGGTGCGGGGTAGGCAAGGAAGAGGGGGCTCACCTCAGGAGGCGGCAGGAACCGGCGGCGGCGGCGCGGGGAGAAGCCCTACTCTCGGGTTGGCAACCCGAGGCTAGGGCACGGCGGCGCCGGCAACGAACGGCGACGGCGGCCGGCGGCGACGCGAGCACCGGCAAGAGGAGGTCGCCGGCCATCGGTTGGGAGGTGACCGCGACAAAAAGGCGGCGGTGGCGGCGGCGGAGCAGACATGGCCGCAACAGCCCAAGCGGCCAAACCCGAACCCGCGGCGGCTCCGGCGGCTCTCCGGCGGCACGGCGACGGTCGGGGAGGCAGGGGGCGGTGCCGGTGGTCACAGGGGTGGCGATGCTCACCGTCCAAGGCGTCGGCAGGCGGCGGCGGCGCGGCCCCACCAAGCTCGGCCCACAGCTTCACAAGCAGGAGCTGCCGCAGCTCCGGCGGCCCTCGGCGGCGGCTCCCGGCGGCGGCGCGCCACTCCGGCGGTCGTGCCACCTCAGGAGAAGCCCAAGCATGGGTTTCCCCTGGGTGCACACCGCAGAGAGAAGGAGAGGAAGAAGAAGAAGGAGAAGAAGAAGAAAAAGGGGGTGGCCGGGGTTGCTCCGGCCGGTGGTGGCCGGCGGCGGCCGGCAAAGCTCGGGGAGGAGGCCAAGGGGCAGGGGGAGCTCGGGCTCATCTCTGGGAGCAGGGGGAGAGAAGGGAGAGAGAGGGAGAGAGTGAGGGAGATGGAGTGTGAGAGTGGTAAAGAGAGGGGAGAGTGGTTGAGACACATTAAATGCTCCCACCAACCCCCCACCTACCCTCTCAGCTCCTGCCCTCTCTCCCACAGTAGGTAACAAACCTCTCACACCCCTCGAAAAATAAATTCGCGCGAAACGGTGCGAAAAACGGGGTCCAAAACGCGAAACAATAAACGTGCCATTCAAGCACTCAGCGAAGAAGATACAATATCTTTCCATCCGTCCATCGCACGGCGACACGGATCGCGCCATCGCGTTCAGCACTGCCGAGACATCGAATCTAGCATTTTGGATCGTCAAAATCGGACTCCGGATCGCGCCGTTAAGCCGCTCTCTCTCTCTCCGCGACGAAAAACCAAAACTATAAAAAATCCACTAAACTCACTTATATACATATGTATATATAAATACCTGTATATATATACGTATACTGATCAAAAACACAGTATCAGGGGAGAGGAACACAGAATTTCAAATTTCCAAAATTCGAATTCTCACATAGATCCTTGGGCACCCCCTATTTTACAATTGGTATCAGAGAGGGATCTAGACTTTATCTTTCATAATGGATGAAGGTGGTAACATTAATCGACCTCCATTCTTTGATGGCACGAGCTATGCTTATTGGAAAGTTTGCATGAGAGCTTTTCTAATAGCCATTGATGAACGAGTGTGGCAATCCATAGAATTTGGATGGACTCATCCCACTCAAATCGTCGATAATGTTAGCGTCCCTAAACTTCGAAATAAATGGAGTAGGGAAGATATTGATTTATCTTCTTACAACAGTAGGGAAATTAATGCCTTATTTAATTCTTTAAATCAAACCGAGTTCTCCCGTGTCTCGGCATGTGAGACGGCTAAGGAGATTTGGGATACTCTCCAAGTTACGCATGAGGGAACTAGCTTGGTAAAGGTCCAAAAACTTCAAATGCTTACAAGTAAATTTGATTCAATTTTCATGGACGATCATGAGACCTTTACCGAGTACTATACTCGGTTTCAAGACATAGTCAATACATGCGCAAACTTGGGAGAGAAAATCTCGGAATCTAAAGTTGTAAGAAAATTTTTGAGAACTCTTCCCGAAAGATTTCGTCCGAAGGTTGCGGCCATTGAGACTATAAAACATCCGGACGAGATGAAAGTAGAAGAATTAGTAGGCGCTTTACAAACATATGAAATGACTTTTCCTACTAATGAATCTTCTTCCAAGTCTTCTTCTAAGAGTACAGGTATTGCACTCAAATCTACGAAGGAGGAAGACGACGACTCGGATTCCGACGAAGAAATTTCGCTCGTCAATTTTGAACATCAATTGGAGCGTCTCACGAAGAAATTTCGTCGAAATTTTCGGAAGATCAAGTCAAATAAGCTTGGAAAGTCTTCTAAAGAAAATGATGAGTTTGTAGGAAAAATCCGGTGCTACAAATGCCGAGGCTATGGCCATATCGCCACGGATTGTCCTTCTAAGAAATCCTATGATAAGAAGGCCTTACAAGCTAGAACTTGGGATGATTCTAGTTCCAATGATTCAAGTTCTAGTGAAGAAGAAACCAATGATGCAATTGCTTTTTCTTCACACGTTTCTTCTTCTCCTTCTACTTTTTGCTTATCATCTATTATTGCTAACCCCTTTGCTTCTTCCTCTGTGTATGATACATCGAGCGATGATGGCGCAAGTGAGGAGGAGTCCGATGATGAAGACTTAGCCGTTGCATACAATCAACTACTTATTGAATCGAAAAAGATGGCTAAGCTTAACAAGAAGCTAAGGAGGCAAATGTTAGAGCTTGAAAGTGAAAACAAGAACTTGAAGGAGTCATCTAAAGCTCTTGAGGAGGAAAGGGAGTCAATTTTGAAGAACAACAAAATCCTCCAAGAGAAGTTAGACCAATCGGAGATAACGATCAAATCGCATAAAGAAAAGGTTGGCTTTCTAAAACTACAATACAAGGAAATTCATGTTTCCAACCAAGTTTTGATCAAACAAGTCCATCAACTCAAGTCCGACATACAAAAATTTTCCCCCGGTATAAAGAAACTTGATGATATGCTCGGATTGGGTCAAACAAGTAAACTTGGACTTGGATATGAGCGGACATTTGTTGAGAAGATAAAAAAATTCTATTCCCAAAGTCTCAACAAGTGTAAAAGAGAAAGTATGACATAGATACGGAAAGAAAGGATATATCAAGAAGACATGCCATAAAAAGAAAACTCAAGTGGCATCTTCTAAGCATCTATCGGCATCTTCCATTACTCGACATCTTCCACGGTTTCAAAAGCAACATCAAAAAGGTCGAGTACCCAAGGTCAACCGAAAGTCAAAGCCACAACACTTAAATACTCCAAAGCGGAATGCGGTGGTAAGACCCACGGTTGATCAAAAGTCAAAACAAACCGTGCCTAACGACAACAAATCGAGACAACCAACAACCGACAAGTTTGGATTCGGAAAGGTGATATCTTTCCTTCTGTAAAGTTTTAATTTGTTTTTGACTTTGTGTAGTACTTTGATCGGTTTCTATTGCATATCTTTTGTTTATTGCATTACACGTTTTGGTGCTTTCATTGTTACGATTTTTAGATTCTTTGAATGATTAGAACATTAAATAGTGCATTGAATATCAATAGGTTCACTTTCATTCACTGTTAATTAATCTCATATTAATTATCGGTTTTACTTTATTTTCATTATATTTGAAGATAATTTATTGTGAGAATTCTTAATACTTATATTCATCAAATTTAGGCAATCATGTGTAATCTCTAGGAGCTTAACCTATCTCGGTTGTGTGTGTTGAATTTGATGAATAGTCATTCTCTTATGGACTAAAATTTGTCACATGTTCTTTCAACTAAGAGATTGCATAAGCGAGGGGTAGTTATTATTATATAAAATAAAATGCTCATATGTTTTGAAAGATGTGAAAGAGTTACATCCTTAAAGGAGTGTGAAAACTACCACCACATAGAGGAAAGAGCTACCACCCCGGTCGTCCGGTTAGTGTGTGCAGCTACCACATGAGAATTGAATTGCATATCCGAAAAAAATTATATATAAGTGCAATAGGATGCAAAAGGAAAATGTCACAAAATTTTATTTTTTCGGTGTTATAAGGTGGTCCACATACATGAAAGTTGCTCAAAGAGCCACCCCCTGTGCGATATTTGTTTTATCTCAAATTTGAATGTTTATGCAACAAATTTATGTGTCTTTGATGAATCCCTTAAATCATCTTCATAATTCGATTATATCTTGATAGCTTTTGAGCCTTTAGATTATTTTTGATGACTTGATTTTGAAGTTTATATGAATTAAGAAATCGTGTAATATTTTATCTACATTATGGTGATTGTGTAGTTAAATTCTTAATTCTTATGAAATTAATAGGGATTGAAAGAAGTCAATGTGAATTTATACTCCTCATGCACTAACAATGTTGGACGTTTTTATCACAAGTGGTTTCAAAATTGAAAAATGCTTTGAACTTATGTTTTCTTTAATTTCTTTCAACTCTCTCTATTTTTGGGTGTTTTCTTTTGGCAATTTTTGGCAAAAAGGGGGAGAGAGGTAATGATGACTTAGACGCATAAACAAAGGGGGAGAGATTGCATGAACAAAGGGGGAGAGATTTTGATATTTTTTCTACTAACTTTGTTCGTAGAGAATGCAAATTTTTGCAGGTCTTTCAAGACTTCAAGACTCTATGTTTGTCTAAGTCATAGAGTTTGTTTTAGGAGTTACTAAACTGTAATTTTAAATTTTATTTGAATCTTTCACGCGAGAAGTTCATTGTTTTGGTGATGGCAATGAATTTTATTTTTGGAGAGATGCGCATCGTGAGTGTTTTATGTAATTTTGGTTTTTGTCACGAAATTGCCAAAGGGGGAGATTGTTACGGATTTTATGTTGGCATATTTCGTGAAGTGAGTCGGAGTCTTGATGGTTCATAGAAGAAAAGACGAAGATTGAAGACTCGAAGACTCGAAGACTCAACGTTTGAATTCACGATGCTTGGTAAGTTTAAATAATCTTGATGATGATTTATAGTCTTTTACAAGTGTTTGGAAGACATTAGAATGGATAAAAATTATTTTAAATTATAAAAAATGAGTTTTCTAACTTCCAGGATCCGGACCCTGAGATGAGGTCCGGATACCGTACGCCTCCCTGGCTCTCACGAGGGAGGGTCCGGACCCTGAGGACTGAGGTCCGGATCCCGTACGCCCCCCTGGCTGTCACGGAGGCAGGGACCGGACCCTGAGGGCTGAGGTCCGGATCCCGTACGCCTCTCAAGTTTTTTCCCAGAGAGGATCCGGACCCTGTTGACTGCGGTCCGGACAATGAAGCGCGGAAATGTTTCTGGGTCCGGACCTGGCAATCCAAGGTCCGGACCCCGACCCGTCGCGAAGTTTTGGAAAGTTATTTTCTCAATCCTACTCTGATTCTAATGTCCCCCAAACCTGTAAATAAGATGGTAGATTCCTTAAAATATTTTAGCAATCCTAATTTGGTTCCAAACCTTTCTAAAATCGGTTTTTCAATCCTAGTCGAAATCGGTTTGCTTCCAAACCTTTCTAAAAATTGTTTTGTAATCCTAATCTATTTCGGATTGCTTCTAACCTATAAATATGATGTGGAGGCGTCTCTAAAACGTGGTTAAGCATAAATTATCTTTTAGAAACCCTAGAAGCTTGTAGGTGACCGTTTTTCTCATCTTTTACATCAAGCTTCTCTCAAATTGATTCATGGTGCCCTAATTTCTAATATTCTTTTAGAATCAATTTGAGAATTGCTTAGAGATCTTTCCCACAGATTTTCAATGATATTCTAAGCAATAAACCATCATCAACTTTATTGTTCTTGCTCCGGACGGAGTGCGCTCGTGGATTCGAGTGGGCGTCGGGGATTCGACGTGTTGAAGGCTTCGTGGATTCAAAGTTGGTCGTCTCGTGGATTCGAGGCGTGGCATTCGTGGATTCGAACGTGGGGCGTGGACAACCCGGTGGTGTGCGCGAGATCCGTAGAAGATAAAAGAGAGGTTAAGTCCGTGGAGTCGGTAATCACCTTGTAATCTTTTATTCTTAGTGGATTGTTATCGCGTGTTGGTCCCGTGGGTTTTTCTCCAAGGTGGAGTTTTCCCACGTAAATCTCGGTGTGCTATTTTTATTTCCGCATTTTTTTTTATTGCATCGAGATTTGTGGTTTGGCCGTTACACCTATTCACCCCCCTCTAGGTGATTGATATACTCTAGATAGATCCTTGGGCACCCCCTATTTTACAATTGGTATCAGAAAGGGATCTAAACTTTATCTTTCATAATGGGTGAAGGTGGTAACATTAATCGACCTCCATTTTTTGATGGCACGAGCTATGCTTATTGGAAAGTTTGCATGAGAGCTTTTCTAATAGCCATCGATGAACGAGTGTGGCAATCCATAGAATTTGGATGGACTCATCCCACTCAAATCGTCGATAATGTTAGCGTCCCTAAACTTCGAAATAAATGGAGTAGGAAAGATATTGATTTATCTTCTTACAACGGTAGGGAAATTAATGCCTTATTTAATTCTTTAAATCAAACCGAGTTCTCCCGTGTCTCGGCATGTGAGACGGCTAAGGAGATTTGGGATACTCTCCAAGTTACGCATGAGGGAACTAGCTTGGTAAAGGTCCAAAAACTTCAAATGCTTACAAGTAAATTTGATTCAATTTCCATGGACGATTATGAGACCTTTACCGAGTACTATACTCGGTTTCAAGACATAGTCAATACATGCGCAAACTTGGGAGAGAAAATCTCGGAATCTAAAGTTGTAAGAAAAATTTTGAGAACTCTTCCCGAAAGATTTCGTCCGAAGGTTGCGGCCATTGAGACTATAAAACATCCGGACAAGAGGAAAGTAGAAGAATTAGTAGGTGCTTTACAAACATATGAAATGACTTTTCCTACTAATGAATCTTCTTCCAAGTCTTCTTCTAAGAGTACAGGTATTGCACTCAAATCTACGAAGGAGGAAGACGACGACTCGGATTCCGACGAAGAAATTTCGCTCGCCGATTTTGAACATCAATTGGAGCGTCTCACGAAGAAATTTCGTCAGAATTTTCGGAAGAACAAGTCAAATCGATTTACATCCAAATCTTCTTCAAAAGGATCTTCACATTCTAAATCCTCAAAAGAGAAGAAGCTTGGAAAGTCTTCTAAAGAAAATGATGAGTTTGTAGGGGAAATCCGGTGCTACAAATGCCGAGGCTATGGCCATATCGCCGCGGATTGTCCTTCTAAGAAATCCTGTGATAAGAAGGCCTTACAAGCTAGAACTTGGGATAATTCTAGTTCCAATGATTCAAGTTCTAGTGAAGAAAAACCAATGATGCAATTGCTTTTTCTTCACACATTTCTTCTTCTCCTTCTACTTTTTGCTTATCATCTATTATTGCTAACCCCTTTGCTTCTTCCTCTGTGCATGATACATCGAGCGATGATGGCGCGAGTGAGGAGGAGTTCGATGATGAAGACTTAGCCGTTGCATACAATCAACTACTTATTGAATCGAAAAAGATGGCTAAGCTTAACAAGAAGCTAAGGAGGCAAATGTTAGAGCTTGAAAGTGAAAACAAGAACTTGAAGGAGTCATCTAAAGCTCTTGAGGAGGAAAGGGAGTCAATTTTGAAGAACAACAAAATCCTCCAAGAGAAGTTAGACCAATCGGAGATAACGATCAAATCGCATAAAGAAAAGGTTGGCTTTCTAGAACTACAATAAAAGGAAATTCATGTTTCCAACCAAGTTTTGATTAAACAAGTCCATCAACTCAAGTCCGACATACAAAAATTTTCCTCCGGTACAAAGAAACTTGATGATATGCTCGGATTGGGTCAAACAAGTAAACTTAGACTTGGATATGAGCGGACATTTGTTCAGAAGATAAAAAATTCTTTTCCCAAAGTCTCAACAAGTGTAAAAGAGAAAGTATGCCATAGATGCGGAAAGAAAGGACATATCAAGAAGACATGCCATAAAAAGAAAACTCAAGTGGCATCTTCTAAGCAACTATCGGCATCTTCCATTACTCGACATCTCCCACGGTTTCAAAAGCAACATCAAAAAGGTCGAGTACCCAAGGTCAACCGAAAGTCAAAGCCACAACACTTAAATACTCCAAAGCGGAATGCGGTGGTAAGACCCACGGTTGATCAAAAATCAAAACAAACCGTGCCTAACGTCAACAAATCGAGACAACCAACAAGCCGACAAGTTTGGATTCGGAAAGGTGATATCTTTCCTTCTCTAAAGTTTTAATTTGTTTTTGACTTTGTGTAGTGCTTTGATCGGTTTCTATTACATATCTTTTGTTTATTGCATTACACGTTTTGGTGCTTTCATTGTTACGATTTTTAGATTCTTTGAATGATTAGAACATTAAATAGTGCATTGAATATCAATAGGTTCACTTTCATTCACTGTTAATTAATCTCATATTAATTATCGGTTTTACTTTATTTTTATTATATTTGAAGATAATTTATTTTGAGAATTCTTAATACTTATATTCATCAAATTTAGGCAATCATGTGTAATCTCTAGGAGCTTAACCTATTTCGGTTGTGTGTGTTGAATTTGATGAATAGTCATTCTCTTATGGACTAAAATTTGTCACATGTTCTTTCAACTAAGAGATTGCATAAGCGAGGGGGAGTTATTATTATGTTAAAAAAAAATTGCTCATATGCTTTGAAAGATGTGGAAAGAGTTACATCCTTAAAGGAGTGTGAAAACTACCACCACATGGAGGAAAGAGCTACCACCCCGGTCGTCCGGTTAGTGTGTGCAGCTACCACATGAGAATTGAATTGCATATCCGAAAATAATTATATATAAGTGCAAAAGGTGCAAAAGGAAAATGTCACAAAATTTTATTTTTTCGGTGTTATAAGGTGGTCCACATACATGAAAGATGCTCAAAGAGCCACCCCCTGTGCGATATTTATTTTATCTCAAATTTGAATGTTTATGCAACAAATTTCTGTCTCTTTGATGAATCCCTTAAGTCATCTTCATAATCCGATTACATCTTGATAGCTTTTGAGCCTTTAGATTATTTTTGATGACTTGATTTTGAAGTTTATATGAATTAAGAAATCGTGTAATATTTTATATACATTATGGTGATTGTGTAGTAAAATTCTTAATTCTTATGAAATTAATAGGGATTGAAAGAAGTCAATGTGAATTTATACTCCTCATGCACTAACAATGTTGGACGTTTTTATCACAAGTGGTTTCAAAATTGAAAAATATTTTGAACTTGTGTTTTCTTTAATTTCTTTCAACTCTCTCTATTTTTGGGTGTTTTCTTTTGGCAATTTTTGGCAAAAAGGGGGAGAGAGGTAATGATGACTTAGACGTATAAACAAAGGGGGAGAGATTGCATGAACAAATGGGGAGAGATTTTGATATTTTTTCTACTAACTTTGTTCGTGGAGAATACAAATTTTTGTAGGTCTTTCAAGACTTCAAGACTCCATGTTTGTCTAAGTTATAGAGTTTGTTTTATGAGTTACTAAATTGTAATTTTAAATTTTATTTGGATCTTTCACGCGAGAAGTGCATTGTTTTGGTGATGGCAATGAATTTTATTTTTGGAGAGATGCGCATCGTGAGTGTTTTATGTAATTTTGGTTTTTGTCACGAAATTGCCAAAGGGGGAGATTGTTACGGATTTTATATTGGCATATTTCGTGAAGTGAGTCAGAGTCTTGAAGGTTCATAGAAGAAAAGACGAAGATTGAAGACTCGAAGACTCAACGTTTGAATTCACGATGCTTGGTAAGTTTAAATAATCTTGATGATGATTTATAGTCTTTTACAAGTGTTTGGAAGACATTAGAATGGATAAAAATTATTTTAAATTATAAAAAATGAGTTTTCCAACTTCTAGGATCCGGACCCTGAGATGAGGTCCGGATCCCGTACGCCTCCCTGGCTCTCACGCAGGGAGGGTCCGGACCCTGAGGACTGAGGTCCGGATCCCGTACGCCTCCCTGGCTGTCACGCAGGGAGGGTCCGGACCCTGAGGGCTGAGGTCCGGATCCCGTACGCCTCTCAGGCTTTTTCGCAGAGAGGATCCGGACCCTGTTGACTGCGGTCCGGACAATGAAACGCGAAAATATTTCAGGGTCCAGGCCCGGCAATCCAAGGTCCGGACCCCGACCCGTCGCGAAGTTTTGGAAAGTTATTTTCTCAATCCTACTCTGATTCTAATGTCCCCCAAACCTGTAAATAAGATGGTAGATTCCTTAAAATATTTTAGCAATCCTAATTTGGTTCCAAACCTTTCTAAAATCAGTTTTTGAATCCTAGTCGAAATCGGTTTGCTTCCAAACCTTTCTAAAAACTATTTTTTAATCCTAATCTATTTCGGATTGCTTCTAACCTATAAATATGATGTAGGGGTGTCTCTAAAACGTGGTTAAGCATAGATTATCTTTTAGAAACCTTAGAAGCTTGTAGGTGACCGTTTTTCTCATCTTCTACATCAAGCTTCTCTCAAATTGATTCATGGTGCCCTAATTTCTAATATTCTTTTAGAATCAATTTGAGAATTGCTTAGAGATCTTTCCCACAGATTTTCAATGATATTCTAAGCAATAAACCATCATCAACTTTATTGTTCTTGCTCCGGACGGAGTGCGCTCGTGGATTCGAGTGGGCGTCGTGGATTCGACGTGTTGAAGGCTTCATGGATTCGAAGTTGGGCGTCTCGTGGATTCGAGGCGTGGCGTTCGTGGATTCGAACGTGGGGCGTGGACAACCCGGTGGTGTGCGCGAGATCCGTAGAAGATAAAAGAGAGGTTAAGTCCGTGGAGTCGGTAATCACCTTGTAATCTTTTATTCTTAGTGGATTGTTATCGCGTGTTGGTCCCGTGGGTTTTTCTCCAAGGTGGAGTTTTCCCACGTAAATCTCGGTGTGCTATTTTTATTTCCGCATTTTTTTTATTGCATCGAGATTTGTGGTTTGGCCGTTACACCTATTCACCCCCCTCTAGGTGATTGATATACTCTAGATAGATCTTTGGGCACCCCCTATTTTACATAATAACCGTTCATATCTCGTTGTTTATCTTTCCATTGATCACATACTATTAGGTCCAGTGGGACTTGTTGTATCTAGGTGGGCTTCCATTGGGAACTACTGTTAATAGTCCTCATTATTAAGATATTACTAATTTTTCAGGTATGACCATCGAGATGAGATCGGGCGAGGTGACAACTATAGTTAGATAGTAGTATATTGGATCGTCTCCATTTTTGTATTACATAGATCTTATCTTGTATTTTGGACTTTCATTATGGATATGTATTATGCCATTTTGGAACTGAAAATTGTACAAACTTGCTACTTGTTAAGTTGAATGATATTTGGTAACTAATTTTTATATTGTTGATGTTGGAATGTTTAATTTTTGTGAATTGATTATTTATATGTATAACATTGAATGGATGTTGATATTAACGCCGGGCATATTTGAGTTTTTAATCTTAAGTTATGTGGCGTGTCTACAGCTGTTACACCTCCGTAGTGCTTTCTCTACTAGGGTGCTGTAATATAAAAAAATATTCAATATATATAAAAAAAGCATAATGTAAGATATTGCAGATATTTTTTTCCCTACGAATGGTTATGATCATGTTGTTAAAGAAACTTCAAATAAAAATAAATAATTACAATCAATCTAAAAAATAATATTTCTATGTATTAATAAATTCAATCCCAGGAACGGTTATAATAAATTTGTTAGAAAATATCTCAAATAAAAATGAATGATTACAATTAATTTATTCTACATAATTAAAATTTGAGTTTAAATCATGAATTAATTATAATTTTTGATATCAAATTTTAATTCACAATTAAAAAAATTTAATTATAGTGTATCGAAATTAAAATTAAATTTCAAAGTAAATATAAATTAAATTTTGATACTTTTAGTTTAAAACACATACTTAAATTTTAGATTTATCAGAAATCAAAAAATATATAAAATACTTAATGTATATGAAAAAAAAATATTACAAATATTTTCTACGAAAATATAATGTATGAATTTACAAAACATAATTTTTATTCTAAATTTTTGAGCAAATGTTATGTACAAATTTATGTTCATTTAAAATAAATTAAAATAACTATTGCGTGGAAATGCACGTACACTTCGCTAGTCTGTGCTATATATAAAAGTATGTATTTTAAATTTCAGTCTGTCAATAGATCTATTTTAAAAATAGAAATATAAGAATAAGAATGGAAATCGTTGAAAATGAATACGTAAAGATAAGAATAAGGGCCGTTTGTTGTAGTACACCGAACTTCTGCAAATTATGGAGTTCCAGTGGAAAAATAACATGAGAGGCTATATGAGAGGCTTCGGCCAAGTTTGGGACTTGTGCGAGGTGTTTTCGGCACAAATGAGGCGCGAAAACGAACTTCAGAAAGTTAAAACTGTTGAACTTGTGAAGTCTGCAGTGGGATTCCGGTATGAGAAACTCCATACCGGTATTGAAGCGATTAGTACCGGTATATAAACGAGGAAAAATTACCCCCGAAAGACTTAGCTAATTAAAATTACGCCAATAAGAGGTGCGAGCTTGATGACAACCGTGCCACATGCTCAGATTCGAACACACAGGTTATTGAAAACCCCTCTGAGAGCAATTCCATATCAAACGCTAACAGTGCGAGCCTATGCAAACGAAAACATGCTCGAGATCGGCGAAACGAACGAAAAAACCATTGATGAGCGCTCTACACGCCAAAGATAAATCGAAGCTCATGCCAAATAACCAATACTTGCTCAGCATGTCGAAAAGGATTGAAACCGCCATGAGAGCTTTCCATACCGCCCTAAGAGTGCCGAGCTTGCCACAGTACAAATGCTACAATGAAGGAATCAACGATCCAACGAAATCCGAAACCCCGTTAAGCGTTTTTCTCCATTCCACCCCCGACAACTGACCCCCACAAAAATTAAAAACCACATACCCCTACATTGCTCTAAAACACAATTCCAATGAACGAGGATTGACCCAAAACCCATCGATATCCACGTTCTATAAACATCGCCCAAAAACAGCTTGCCCAAGTAATCAGTGCCCCCCCAAGAGTGAGTAAACCCCGCAGATTCAACCCTCCCCCAAACGAGGAATCGAACCCTACACCAACCACATGAGAGCGTTCTATTACGACCAAAGAGTGCGAGCCTCTGCCACGTGAGCACATGCTCAGATTTCGACAACGAACTCCAGGAGGATTGGAAGAACCCCGGTGGTGAGCAGCGTATTCTATTACGCCAAGGGGGGAGGTGCAAAGGGAGTGGGTGGGGGGGGGACATGGTGAGGTGTCCGTAGGGGGGTTGGGGGGGGGGGGGTAGGGGCTGGGCGTGAGGGCTTTCTGGGGGTGACGCGGAGGGGGAGCTTGCCACGAGGGGGGTGCGGTCAGATTCGGGGGAACGGGGGGGGGAACCCATCATGGTGCGTTACTATTGCGCCTAAAGAGTGGGAGGTGTGCCACGGGAGGGGGGGTTAGGGTTCGAACGATAGGAGGGATTGAGGACCCGTGGTGGAGAGCGTTCTTTTACGATGGGAGGGGTGCGTAGGGTGGGTCCGCAGTGGGCGGGGGGGGGTGCGTGGGCAGGGGTTCGAGGGGGAGCGGGATAGGGGGGGGGTGGGGGGGGGTGGCTGAGAGCGTTCTATTGCGCATAAGAGTGCGAGCGGCCCCCTTTTGGGGGGGTGGAGTAGAGGTGTGCGGGGTGAGGGATTGGGGGGAGAGAGCGGGCGGGGGCGAGAGTTTTCGGGTGTGAGAGCAAGTTCTCTATTACGCCAAAGATGCGAGCATTGCCTCGTAGTACATGCTCAGATTTCGAAACGAAACGAGGATTGAAAACCATGAAGCGTTCTATGCGCCTACGCAAGAGTGCGAGCTTGCCACGGTACAAAGCTCAGTTTATTGCGAACGAAAACGAGGATTGAATCCCCGTGAGCGCCGTTTGGTATTCCGCCAAAGAGTGCGAGCTTGCCCGACGAGGGTGAGTATTACACTGCTCAGGAGAATTCATTCGAACGATCGCTAGGATTGGAACCCCTGTGAAGATAGCTTTCTATTAGCCTAAGAGTCGCTGAGCATGCCACGGTACATGCTCAGATGGATGTATCCCGACGGTGTGATTGAATGGGGGGGCGGCATTGGTGAGGGGGGGTGGGGGGGGGCCGTGGGGGGGGGGCGGGGGCGGGGGAGGGGGGGGGGGCGGGTGGGTGGGGGGGGTGGGAGGGGGGGGGGGGGTGGGGGGTGGGGAGGGGGGCGTGGGGGGGGGCGGGGGGGCGGGGGGGGTTGGGGCGGGGGGGGCGTGGGAGGGGGGGGTGGGGCAGAGGGTGGGAAGGGGGGGGGGTGGGGTGGTGGAAAGGTGGTTGGCGCACGAGGGCGGGAGGAGGGTGGGGCGGTGAGGCGCGGAGTGTGGCGGGCGTGGGTGTCAGGTGCGGGTTTGGGTGTTGCGTGGGGGGGCGCGGGTGGCGGGTGCGGTTGGGGGGAGGTGGCGGAGCGGGGGGGTGGGGGGCGGGGGGGGGGGGGGGGGAGGGGGGGCCGTGGGCGGGGGTGGCGTTGGGTGGGGGGCGAGGGGCGTGGGTGGAGTGGTGAATGGGAGGGGGGGGGGGGGGTGACGTGGGGGAGGGGGGGGGGTTGGAGGGTGGCGAGGGCGTGGGGGTGTAGGGTGGGGGGGGGAGGGGGAACGGGGGTAGTAGGGGCGTGGGGGGGGGGCGGGGGGAGCGGGCGGGGGTGGGGTGTGGGGGGGACGGGGGGGGGGGCCTGGGGGATGCAGGTGGGGGCCGGGTGACAGTGGTGAGGCGGGTGCGTGAGGGGGGGGAAGGTGGCTGGTGGGGGAGGGTGGGGGGGGCGGGCCGGGGGACGGGGCGGGGGGGGTAGGGGGGGCGCCGGTCAAACTTCGTTATTCTCGGTTATTCCGGAATAGCTGGGATAAACTATTCCTTCGTTTTGACGAATTGCGCTATTCCAAGCTTAATTCTAAATTTAATTAAGATTATAAATTTAGTTAAACATAAATTATATAAACATAATATATTTAATTAATAATAAAATAATAAAATATCCAAGCTAGATTTATAATAAAATATTATTTAATTAATAATTTATATATTAATTTATTTACTAATTAACTAGATAATTAATTAACTATTTAATTTATTACTTTAATAAATATTTAATTAATTTTTTGAGTAATTAATTTATTATTTTAATTAATTTACTAATTAAATAATTAATTATATTGTTTAATTAATTAATATTTTGAGTAATTTAATTATTTTCTTAATTAATCATCTGACTATTACTAACTAATTTATTTATTAATTTATTAATTATTTAAATTATTTGTTATTAATTAAATTATTAATTATCAATTAATTTATTTATTAATATTAAGGGTTTTTAGCAATATTCATAATTAATTAGTAGATTAAATAAGTTAAATTATTACTTAATTAATATTTTGCCTTAATTAATTAGATAAAATATTATTATTTAAAATTATAATTATTTTTATCCTCGCAATTCCAATCAAACCATCCAAACACTATTTCACTTATTTCCGAAAAAAACCTACTTTTCATCCAAACGCAAAATTGATTTAATCCCCGCTTATACCTCAATTTATACCTATCCCTGGAATAGTCACTTTTTGGTTATCCCCGAACCAAACGATACCTTAAGTGTCCAAGTCTTGAGTTCTTACTTCAACCCAAGCTTCTACAAGAAAACGGTTCGTTACTCGTTACAAATCCTAAATTCAACTCAATATATAAAATCAAGTGTTCTAACATGATTTCCTATGCCTCAATTGTAATTTCCGAAGGTCCAAATATTTTTAGAGCCTCCCAAGGTAAAAGCCCTCATTTAATCTAGGTTTTACATGCATGGATGTAAAACCTCCAAATTTCTTGGCCAATCTCCATATTTTGTGTTTTAGATTGCCTAGAATTCTCAAAAACCTCATAACAAATGATTAAATCAAAAGTTTGAACCCAAAACGTGAGTTACTAACCTTAATCACGAATTTCACAAGCTCCTTCTTGCATCAAGAAGCTTCTTTTCTCTTTTGGAAGCTTTTTCCAAGATCAATCCACCATTTTCTCCAAGTTTTGGAGAGATCTCTAGAGAGAGAAAGTGAAGGAGGTGGAGAGGAGAAGTGGAGAAGAAGATGACTGAGAAAGGGGGGTGTTCCCTACCTTTCAAACCCTCCTTTGAGTGTGAAAAGACCAATTTGCCCTTCTACACACTTAACACTCTCAACCAGTCAAAACTGGGCACTGTATACCGGTATGTGCATGTGCATACCGGTATACGGGTGTTGGTTCCGGTATACCTCGGAGATTCCGCAGAACCCGAGAGCTGGATTTACTGTTTCGACCATCGCATTCCGGTATTCCTCATCACATACCGGTATGCTGTGACAGTTCCAGTATTCTCCGGAGAATTTCGCAAAATCCGAGAGCTGAGTTTTCGGTTTCAACCATGGCATTCCGGTATACCTCATCACATACCGGTACTAATCACTTCAGTACCAGTATGGAGGTCCACATACCGAAACCCAATGCAGACTTCACAAATTCTGTAGTTTTCAACTTTTCAAAGTTCTTTTCGCGCCTCATTTGCGCCGAAAATATTTCGCACAAGTCCTAAACTTGGCCGAAGCCTCACACATAGCCTCACAGGCTATTTTTCCACCGGAACTCCACAATTTGTAGAAGTTCGGTACGATGCACTGAAATTCAGTGTACTATAGTTTAGTTTATGAATTAAGTTTAATTTTTGATATAAAATTTGAATTAACAGTTAAAAGATTTTAATTATAATAGATCAAAATCAAATTTTAAATTTAGAAATAAATATGAATTAAATTTAATATTTTTAGTTCAAAACATATAGACAAATGGAATAAAAAAGAAATAAAAGAATATTTCCGACTAGAGGCTATGATCAATTTGTTAAAAAAATTTAGTTTGCTAAAAAATATATTTTAAATAAGAACGAATGATTTTAAACAATCTGTTAAAAAATAGCATTTCTATCCATTTATAAATTTAATCCTACGAATAGTTATGATCACTTTGCCAAAACACATCGAAAACAAAAATAAGCGGTTACAATCAATTATTGAAAAATAGCATTCATATCTATATATTTTATGCTAAAATTAAATTTTAATCTTAATCACAAATTAAATTTTATTTGTAATATCAAATTTGAATTAACGATTAAAATTTTCTAATTACACTTGATCAAAAACTAAATTTAAAATTTAAAATAAATGTGATTAAATTTTGATTTTTTAGCTTAAAGTACATGGTTAAATTTTAGATTCACCATAATTCGAAAAGTATATAAAAATATTCAATGTGTATAAAAAAAAGGGATAACTTCAAATACCACCCCTGTGGTTTCGTGCTTTCTCACTTTAGTGCCATGTGGTTTAAAACGTATCACTTTAGTACCCTGTGGTTCGGTTATTCTCTTTTTGTTATCTTTTCGTTAATTTTTTCGTTAAATTAATGAGAAATTTAAAGCTACAGGATAGTAAAGTGAATATTCGATAAACCATAGGTGGGATATTTGAAGTTTTTTCTGTATAATTTAACGAAAAAAATAACGAAAAGATAACAAAAAAAGAGAATAACCAAACCACAGGGTACTAAAGTGATACGTTTTAAACCACAGGGCACTAAAGTGAGAAAGCACGAAACCACAGGGGTGGTATTTGATGTTATCCCTAAAAAAAAAGCATAATGTAAGATATTGCGGGTACTTTTTCAAATAAAATATAACATATAAATAAAAAAGGAATAAAAGATTATTCCCTACGAATGGTTATGACCATGTTGTTAAAAAAAATTCTTAAATAAAAATGAATTATTATAATCAATCTTGTTAAAAAAATATATTTCTATATGTTAATAAATTCAATCCTAAGAACGGTTATAATAAATTTGTTAGAAAATATCTCAAATAAAAACGAATGGTTACAACCAATCTATTTGACATAATTAAAATTTGAGTATAAACTCATGAATTAAATATAAGTGTGATATAATTAACAATTAAATTTTTTTAAATTATAGTGGATCAAAAATTAAAATTAAAATTTTAAGGTAAATATGAATTTAATTTTGATACTTTTAGCTTAAATGCATACTTAAGTTTTAGATTTATCAGAAATAAAAAAAATATATAATAGTATTCAATGAATATAAAAAAAAAGTTATTATGAATATTTTCTAAGAAAATATAATATATGAATTTACAAAATATAATTTTTTTTCTATAAATTTTTGGACAAATAAAATGTGAAAAAATTTATGTTGATTTAAAATAAATTAAAATAATTATTACGTGCATCTGCACATACACTTCGCTAGTAAATAAATAAATAGATTCCACTTTTAACAATAATATTTTTTTATTCATCTATTTTGGAAAATATTTTATTTTTTTCTCAATAATATTTGTTTGCTATATATGGCCAAATATCTTCCTTAATCCTCTCAATAAGATTTTCCATATATGGCCAAATACCTTTCCTTAATCCTCTCAACAAAGATCTTTTTCCTTTATATAATGGCCAAAGTCCTCCTTAATCTCATCCCCTCCTCTTTCCCTCCTCTTTCCCTCCTCTTTCCACCCCAGTCCTTTAGGCTCTTTTCAGGCGTGCTCCATCCGCGTCGGCGTCTCCCCAGCCATGGACCCGCACCTCTCCTTTGAAGAGAGAATTAAACATGACCCGTCCTTTCAAGAGAGAATTAAACAAGGTAAAATCTTTTAATTATTTTTCTTTCTCCCGGCCCTTAATTTGCCTCCTCCTCTTGCATGGCGTTTAACTATTTATTTATTCATTTATTAACGAAGAGATGGCGAAGATGGATGCTGAGAACGAGGCTGAGGTGATGAAGATTCTCGAATCAGATCCCGACCACGAACTCTGGTCCGACTATTTACTCGGAGGCATCATCATAGCGATAAAGATAAATCAGGAATACGGTCATGTTATCAGAAATTTTTTTAGAAAGTTTAAAATTTAGAGTTAAGTTGGTAGGTCCTTTTGGTTAAGTTTATGCATGTATGGTATAAGCTAAGTATGCAAGACTTATTTAGCGTTGCATTTTTTTTTTTAAGTATTTTAAATGTTTAGGCTTTATCTTCTTTACGGCTGAGATATGCTTAATCGCCCCCGTTGCGATCTACTGCTCTATGGAGTCTTAATAATAATTAATAATATTTTTTTTGTGAGTTATTTATTAATTGAGAGGGAGATTATTTTTCTCTCTACAAGTCTCTCTTCAATTCTCTCTCTCAGCCCCCTGGCCCCTTCCCCTCCCATCAGCACTCTTCCTCCTAACTCCCCGCCCCACGCGTGCGGCATTAGCTTAATACATGTGTAATGCACGGCATACCAAAGAAGAAAAAAAACAGAATGTAATATAATATGTAATAACTATAAATTACGATTTTGAGAAAGGAAATATGTAATAGAGTCAAACTTTTACTTAAATTAATAACATAATATAGATCTAATTTATTAATGGAAATTTTTTTTAATATATTTACCAGATGTGAAATTTTTAAATTTTAAATGACTACCTGGTTATTTTGAAATTAGAGTCCGGCTGGGATACTATCGATAGCACCAAGGGTTTTGTGCTATCAAGTTTTCCACCGTTAGATTTAATCGTTTGATTATTTTTACCCGTTAGATTATACTATTCAACCACCCACTCACTCAACCCTAGGAGGCTCACATCATCATAATCGTATATTTTTCAATCAATGGCTAAAAAATTAATAGCACTAATAGCTTGGTGCTATTGATAGTATTCCAGTCTAGTTCTTGAAATTATCGCTAAAGATAAAACTAGCAAAAGCTATCAAATTTTATTGATTTCACGTAACGTAATTAAAATAATGTAATTAAAACAATCAAAAGGTTGGGAGGTGTAGACAAAAAAAATGGTTGAAGTTTGGGATCAATTTCACAATAATCTACAAATGATAGGGTGGTATCTGTGCAATTTTTATTCTTCTCTTTTTAAGGAGATGACAAATAAGGTGCAATTAATATCTTGGAGAATGGAGCAAATATTTGCAAAAGTGAAAGATTCTCCAGGCGATCTCGAGCTACTTCGGGAGATTGGGATTTTCGGAGATTTCGCCCTCAATCGCCTTCTCCGGGCGATTTCTCTCTTGGATCTACCCAGAGATTGATCTTCTTCGAACGATTTACAAACTTTGGGCTATTTGCTGCTAAATCGACTTCAATCCAGCTCTCTACGTAAGGGTTTCACCAATTTCAGCTGATTCTATAGCGTGAGTTTCCCAATCACAATATTCCACATTTTTTTTCAATTATTTAGAGTTGATTCCTTATGATTTGATTTTATTGAGGCATTTTGTTGTTTAATTGCATATTTTAATTGTATAAAATGACATAAAAATAGGTCACTACACGATTTCAACAATTCAAATTGTCACAATTAACTAGTTGAGCAAGGGTAAAACAACACATCAAGATGTTTATTAATGTATTAATTAACCCATAATAAATTCCTTAAAGGGGATTAGCTTATAAAGTGACATATATATGTACACACGCACACACCATGGTTTTGAAAAGTATACCATACTAACCATGATGGGATTTTACACCTTAATTTGTATGGTGCCTAGTAATGAGGCAGATGTTTACCTTACTTTCTCTCTAATTTACTGATCCTTTTCGCGGAATTGACATGTTGCAAACACCCTTTATTTTTATCTGAATTAACTGCACATCTTATATATATATATATATATATATATATATATATATATATATATATATATATATATATATATATATATAATATGTAAATCTATATATGTAATATGCTTTTCGATGCCCCAGTTTATCTTGTGAATTGAATCGAATTCATTGTCCAATGCTTTTGTTGCTAGATAACTGTTAAAAAATGCCTCTTGTACTTTCTAAAAATAAGATATAAATCTTTTTTTTCTTGTACTAATTTTTTTTTTCTTGGCAAGCAGATATAAATCTTTTGATGCTCTATTATAATGGATAAAAGTTGGATAAAAAAAATAGATGGACATATGAATACTACGAAGGAGTAAATAACTTTCTCGATTTTGCTTCTAAAAGTGCATGCGAAAATGGAGTGATTTCATGTCCATGTTTGAAATGCCCATGTTTGCTTCTAAAAGTGCATTGAATTTTTTAATTTTAAATATAAGAAAATCAAATTATTCTTTTGAACTTATTATGTTTTGCGGCTTCTAATATTGTAGGTTTGGAGTGAGTACATGGATTTAGCTTGGGTGCTAGTACTGATGACTGGAACGGAAAATAATGGGAGGACTTCAAATTGAGGCTAACTAAGGTATGTTTGATCCCTATCTCTATGCAATGCCATGTTAAAAGCTTAAAATAACTGATAGCTCACTTAAATAATTTAATTAATTATCGGTTGAATTTGAACTTATTGATTTCTTAAGCATTTTTCATTAATTCATATGGAAAGGGTATATTAGTCTAAGATACCTGTAGTTTGGCTTTTATATGTGTAGCTATTAATTAATTTCTAACTGTTTTACTTGTATGATTGCATATGTTTCAATTAATTTCTGGTGTGGGCATTTATTGCAGTTGCACATGCCCCACTAGAGTCCATCTCTGAACTCAAAATTGGTTACTTAGTCCAATGCACATGCCATGGCTACACTATGCCCATAAAATAACAATATCTTCGACTAAATCTCCATCCCTAAGATAATAGCCTTTTGATGCCTTCTACAACAAACTAACCAAACTTTGTAAATATTATTCTATAGTGTGGTCGATTCTTCTTGTTTGTAATTACTATCATCACCAATATTATGGTCATGCTAAGTGCAGTTTCCTTTCCTACTCTTATTCTCTCAATTATATTGGAGTGTACGCTTGAAATATGTTGAATGAATGAAATGTGTTTGCTTCGGGATTTATTGCCTATGGTTAGTATGTCTTGTGCTTTTATAGTCGAATGCCCGTATTTTTGGTTGTCTACCATAGTGTGCTCATATTGTCGAAGTTGTGTTGAATTTGTTGAATAACCTTTTTTTAATTTCTATTACTTTGATACCTATGACTCTTCAAGCACAGCATTGTAAGAACCGAGATTTTCCTCATATTTAATTTAACTCTCCGTTGACGATGTTTATGTGTGTATTTTAATTACATAATCACTCGTCAAGTTTCGGAAGAAAATGAGTTAAAATGAAAGAGTTACGCGATCTTGAAAATTCACTTAAGTGAATAGTAACTCTGGTTTTCCGGATAGGCCGATGATTAAAGTTGGCTTTCGGAGTGTATCGGACTCCGTTCATAGTGGTCCAATAGCTCGTTTTCAACTGTCCGACTATTTTGGACTCGATGGCACTGACGGATTTTGGATTTGATGCACGGTTTTCGAGAAAACTGGACCTTGTCGAAAAGTAGACTTTTATACTTCATTGTTTTAGCATCGCAAAGCTTACCGTAGCTCCGCTTTGCGTACGAATCCTTGGACAGGGATCTATCATGTGAAAGAAAGTTGGTGTCGAGGAATTATGGTCGCGAGTTCGCTAATCGAGGGGATTGAAAGCGATCGATGGTCGTTATACACATGATGTATATATGGGTTGGATTGACAATGGAATTGTCGTGAATCGACTATTAAATCGAACGAAACAAAATCGTGAGTTCGATAATTCGGCAGTGCTGAACGTGCTGGTGCCGTCCGTTCGCGAATCCGGTGAACGGATCTCTTGGAACTTCATCATGTTCGTGAAGGGGTCGAAGTTCACAAAATGGTAATTTGGCTAAAGTCCCAATATTTTATGGATCAATCTGCGTGAAATTGAAAGTATGAGTACGTTCGTGCGTATTCCACGCGCTGTGAGGGACCAAGGATGAAAATCAAGGTTTTTGTGGGCTTTTGTGCAAAAAAAACCCAAGGTGTATAAAGTTGGAATTTAGGGTTTCTTCATGAAACCCTAAACCAAGCTGCCTCCATCCCCTCCACAGCAACCCTAGCCAACCTCCCTCCTCCCTGTGCGTGTGCCGCGCGCCTCCCCGCCGCCGGCGACGCGGTTTCCGGCCGGCAAGGGCTGTGACACCATCACCGACACCACCACCAGCTACCCTCCCTCTCTCCATCTCTGCCAGGGACCAAACCGAGGGAAACCACATCTACGGGCTCCCTCCCTGCGGCGTCCCCGGACCTCCGACGAGCCGCTGGCCGGTCGCCGCCGTCCCCCGCGCGCCGCCACGGCCGCCGCTGGCTGACCGCACCATCTCTGGTGCAGTTCTGGCCGAGGTGGGGTAGATCACCTCCCCAAGCGCCGCCGCCGCTCGGGACCTCGCCGGCCACCCTCCTCCGGCCTCTGGCAACCCACCGCCGTCGTCCCTGGGAGCCCCGGCCATCGCCGTGGCCGCTGGATCTGAGTGACCCGAGCCCAGACCGAGCGGGCTCGATCTGTTCCGGCGCCGCCACCGCCGCCTTCCGCCGCCGGCTACTGTGTGCGGCGACCTCCCCCCCCGGCCGGCCGCACCTGCCTCCCGCCGGCGCGCCCACCGCCGTGCCGCCGCCGGCCGTGCCCTAGCTCCCCCTGCCCGGTAAGTCTTGTTTATTGCAATCTGTGCATAGACCTGGGTTTGGGTCAATATCTTTGTGACCTGGGGGCTGTTCCGATGCCTCCGGAGGTGAGCACGGTGATCGTCTGTCAGTACCGAACGCGATGCTCACCTCCATCATGGTCAGCGTCTCCTGGATCTGCGGGATATGTGCGAACATTGTACAGTGCGCATAGTTCACTGAAGTTCGCGTCGCACCCGCACGCTCCACGATGTCTGGTTGTGCTCTGAAGTGTGAGCACGGCCTCCGGCATGTCGAAACCTTGCAGCACGTGTCTCGACCGACCCCGGAGATGCTCGGTTTGTCGTAACGACCCATCGTGTCCGTTAAATCACATAAAATAATATGATTTTATGGAAAGTTGAGGGCTTTTATGTAATTTTATACCGCGTGGCTCCTGTGGGCAGTATGTATGAACTACGTGTGACCGTGGACTGATTGTCCAAGGTCCGCTGCCCTTCGTTGGTCCGAAGATGGGTTTTCAGAGCGTTTCCCGAAGAAATCCGTCGGCGAAACGTGGTTTTCGGCTCGGAAACTTCCGACGCAATGTGTGTGACTTGTGGGCTGCCGCTGAGCCTTGTTGGCTGGTTGTCTCGGCCATCTTGAGTATTCGGAGATGCCCGGTGAGCGGCAGTGGGTTCCGGTGTCGAGATCGACACTTACGGGAACCCGGATCGGAACGATTGTCCGACGATGATCGTTCCGATGTTCGATCTTGTGCTTGCTGCCCAAACACCCAAAGGGATGTGTTTTGGGGCAGTGGTTGACTCGTGGCATGAGTCGGTGAGTTTTGGGACACTCCGTGAGTCCCGGCGGAGTCCCGGTATGATTTTGGGACTTCCGGCGAGTTACGGTAATCAGCTTTGGGAAACCGATTCCCGTGGGATCGTGTGTGGACTTGTGAGTTAGCATTTCTTATATGTGGGTTAGATACTAACCCGGTGGACCCTCCGTAGGTCCGGTTGACGATTCTCCACAGTCGAAGACAGACGCGATATTCGCACAGGTGGGTACTTCGATCCGAAGTTGGTTCAGTGGTGCATGCTCGGTGACGTTCCTTTCACTCACTCTCCCTTTTATACTTCGTATACATATATGCATGTGATAGTGAGCTAGCACCTCGTGATCTCTACTTGCATTCTTTACTTGTTCTAGCAGTAGAGTAGATATGATTATATCTGTATCTGAGATGATTTTCTCGTGACCTTCTTGGTCGGTTTCTTGACATGGTTGTCTGATGACCTATACGGTCGGTATGCCCTGAGGGGTGGATTATTGGCTGTTTGCCGACATTTATTGGTCATACTCGCATTGATCGCCATTACTCTTGCGCATTCGCGAACACCAGCGGTTGATCCCCGCAAGAGGGTGTTCTTTTTCGGAAAAAGTGGTCGTGTTATAGACCCGTGAGCTCAGTTGGGCACTTATATGCAGGCAGAGTAGGAGTGGCATGAGCCTGCGGTCTGCGGACTGGCGTGGCATGAGCCTGCGGTCTGCGGACTGGCGTGGCATGAGCCTGCGGTCTGCAGACTGGCGTGGCATGTTTAGATTGGGTATATTTACTATCTTCATTTATTGATGCATGTCATTTACAGTAGCACTAGTGCAGTTGTACCTTGTTTCCCTTCTTTCATGGCTACTGTATTGTTATATCTATCTATCTCCTGGTTATCGGTGTGTACGCTTGCCTTCGTCGGCTTGCGGTACCCACTGGGAGGGAGAGACATGTTTACATGTTCTCATCCCCCCCACCACCATTTTTCAGGTAGCTCTGGTGGGGAGTTCAGTTCGTGGGTTCGACGCGAGGACGATCTAGCTAGACTGCATTAGCGGTCATCACCCTGGTTATGTTTCTTTTATCTGCATTAGTAGTTAGATAAAGAAATGGTTCAGTTAGATGATCATGATTTATGCCTGATTAATGATGAATCGTATAAGATGATGACTTATTACGCATGAGATTGGATTTTAGTTTCTATTATCAGCATTTGACTTGTGTTTTATCGTGTGGGTGTCTACCCATCGTGGTAGCTGGATTTCAAAATGAAGTTCCGTGAACAGTTTTAAAAGGTTTTTCGTGATTTTGATTTAATGCTTATTAGAATTCGAAAACAAAGCTTTCGAGTGGAAAGCAATTTTGATAGGATGTTTGTTGTACTGTGCATTGCATCATCCTTCGCTTAAGGAGTGCTTAGAGGCATGTAGGGATGGCGGAATGCAAATATATTCTATGTTGTATCTTGTGGATTATTGTGAATGCAAGTGTGATTGTGATCCTGTTGTATGATGTTGGTACGCCGTGCAAATACAGGGGAGACTCTGTCCGTATAGACAGAGGTGCCTGTATTTGTGGCAGGTCTGTTCACTGCGCGGGCTAGGCTTTAAAAAAAAAAAAAAAAATTGACCTGTTTTCCGCATCTAAACTAGCCCGGGGCGTGACAGATTAAGATGGTATCAGAGCATGAACAATCACAACTACATTCACAACCTATCTAACTGAACCACTAGTTAGGATGACCCTAGGAAGACCTAAGATTTATAAGCACGTGAGAGCACGGGGTTGTGGGATTGAGTCCCGGTAAGTTGATCGAGTTTTATTAACTCGAGGTTTATTGTTGTTTCGTTACCCCGTGATTGTTTTGCAGTTGCGGTGCAGACTTGTGTCTCTACTGGGAGTGGTGGCGGATTACCAGACAGATATCGGGGTGGTAGGGTGATGTGCACCTGGTAAAACCACTCGGGGAAAGATGTTGATATTGAGGTTCCAGGCAGTGGCATCTGCTGGGCCTTAGCTGACGGCTGAGCCGTGATTTCCTGGCCCCACTTTCCATGTAGAGCACAAGGTCCACTGCGGGTATCTCTATGGAGACGATACTTTGTGCGGCTACCGTCGCAACCGTTTATGGAGCTGTGCGAGTACAACTCGAGGATTGAAATACAATCGCTTGGGCAACTGCTGTACGGATATGGTTTTCCTCAGACTCTGTGAGTATGGCTTTAGTGCCTATTCCTCCCTATTTAGAGCTCATGTACGCTCATGTACGATTACAGGCATCTCTGTGGAGATGATGATTTATGCAGGTTTGACTGCATGTGTTGCGTGGGCTGCGGGTGTGCGGCCCGAGGTTGGTTTGCCGACCGCTCGTGCGATTGCGGTATGAGTAGAGCTTCTTGAGCTTTAGCGGGTAGGACCGTTTTGCCTACCCCATCTCTCTATTCTCTAGTGGTGGCGCGAGTCACCGAGAGAGAAGAGCGAACCCAAGTATGGATAGTTGAAATAATTTAGTGATAGTTTATGGGGTTCTCCCTTTTCATCTGATAAGTTGTTAGATCGACCCTGATCTTTAGATTGATTGGAGTGTATCGAGGTTGTTATTGGATTCCTTATTGAGTTTCAGACAAGGTAGTGGATTTGTCAGTACAGTCGTTTAGATCTCCTTATGATCTTTGCGCCTATTGGCGTAAGCTAGGATTGGTTTTGACTTAGCTTCAATGTCGGATTTTTAGGAAGTACGCGTAGTGTGAGGAGATCCCAACACCTAAATCAGTGTGATATGGGATGACACGTGGCGTATGTATGCTTATGGCATAGAGGATGATGCTCGATAGGATAATTAGAAAACCCTAAGGGTAAGTTGTGGTGTTGGATTAGGCTCAAAAATCGAGTTGTTGTCACTTTTAGCTTGTGTAGTTGGCGACTCTATGTTGCAGATAGTTTCTTTTCCTATTGTTGGAGCCATAGAACTCCTAGGGAGTTGGCTCATTGACTAGTCCAATCACGGTGATCGACTTTCGTAGTCGATATTGATTAGTGTCGTGGTGCACTCTTGTGCAGAATGGTGATATTGGACGATTTCGTGCTGGAGTCACTTCTCCAACATGGCGTTGGAGATGGATCTATGGTATTTCGCTTTTCTTTTGATAAATGCGATGGCTGCAGACAACGTATTGTCAAAAGTCAGGATGAAATGCCCTACCCCTCTTTTGGGAGTATTTGGATTGGGATATTGTGTTTCCCGTGTAGACAACCTTTATGGATGATCTCATGCAAAGGTTAGAGTCATGGTCATCTCCGACCACGCAGTGTATTCTGAGTTAGCCCTGGGCAAGGTTATGTAAAGTGATGAGTTAACCTCACTAATGATATGTACTTCGGTGATGGTCTGGTTGTACACGAACCAGTAGCCAGGTCTCGCATAGGTAAGGGGATAATGCGCCCTCAGATGCAATCTATATTACATTGCTAGGTGTAAACTTCACTGGGCACGTGAACTGAGCCTGGCCTTTGGCTCAAAAGTCGATGCAGGTACTTGAATGCTAGGTACATGACACGGTTAAACACGGATAATTATGAGAGTGGGTTGCTCTTCTGGTCACTTGACGATTGATGCATCTGGGTCTCGTTGAGACAGGCATCGGATGTGGTATGGAACATTGCATCGCTGGTCCCATGCGGATTTCAGCGACCGGGTTTCGTGGAGACAGATGTTGAGCATCACTGATGGTTCTGATAGTAAGTAGCGATTCGCAACCCCGTTGCGGACATCCGTGGACCTTTATGTCGAATCACATGTACCTGGATGTAGGCTTACTTGTCGAGCTCAACTGATTGAGGTAGCTTTAGACCTTTTGGTCTAAGCGGACAGTTTAAATCTTGGACATAGGAGTGTCAGATACCGCAAGTGGGTATCGATGCTGAAGGTTTAACTTCGATCCGTTTGTATTACAAACTGGTGGGAGACTGTGGTCTCCGAGGGGAATGTTATTGATGCAGGAGTTAGGACAACGATATGGTTTCACTCGTTGTGAGCAGGTTGACGTTGTTTGTAAGTTGGAGTGCGTCGTTTCGGACTCCGAAAACATACTCCAGACTTATGGTATTGTCCCGGAATTTTTTCCTGCATGAACCTTTGACGTAGTTGAGTTAGTTACTACTACGTGGACCAGATTTAGGTGGACCTTGAGTTTCTGAGTGAAGAATTATTGTCCCAGTTTTGGAAGAGTGTACAGCAAGCTTTGGATACGAAGCTGAACTTCAATACGGCTTTCCATCCCCAGAGCGACAGACAGTCTGAGCGAGTTATTCAGACTCTAGAGGATATGCTTCATGCATGCGTCCTGGATGATGGTGACGGGTGGTTCAAGTACCTGTCACTGGTGGAGTTCGCCTATAACGACAGTCATCAAGCGAGCATTGAGATGGCACCATATGAGACTTATATGGGCGTCGATGTTGGTCCCCTATCAGTTGGATGACATCGGAGAACGCCTAATGATCGGGCCGGACTTGGTGGTGGACGCAGAGACAAAGATTCGCATTGCTAGAGAGTGATTATTGACTGCACAGAGTCGGCATAAGAGCTACGCGGACCATCGGCGTTGTGACCTGGAATTTCAGGTCGGCGAGCATGTTCTGCTCAAGGTTTCACCGTCCAGAGGGATCAAACGGTTCGGTTTGAGGGGCAAGCTTAACCCGAGATATGTGGGACCGTTTGAGACCTAGGAGCGCGTTGGTCAGGTGGCGTACAGATTGGCTCTACCTCCGAGTCTCGCCCAAGTACATGATGGCTTCCACGTGTCCATACTTCGGAAGCGTAGTTCTGATCCGTCCCATGTCAGCAGTCTGACGACTATTCAGCTTCGGGAGGATCTGACCTACGATGAGGCTCCGACGCGAATATTGGCACGTGTGAGGAGAAACCACTGCGGAACCGGAGCATTCCGTATGCTAGTTCAATATGCTAATCATGAAGAACGCGAAGCATTACGGGAGCTTGAATCGATTATGTGGAAATATTATCCACAATTATTCGAGGAGTAAATATAATCAAGTTTCGGGGACGAAACTTCTTTTAAGGGGGGAATGATGTAAGAACCGAGATTTTCCTCATATTTAATTTAACTCTCCGTTGACGATGTTTATGTGTGTATTTTAATTACATAATCACTCGTCAAGTTTCGGAAGAAAATGAGTTAAAATGAAAGAGTTACGCGATCTTGAAAATTCACTTAAGTGAATAGTAACTCTGGATTTCCGGATAGGCCGATGATTAAAGTTGGCCTTCGGAGTGTATCGGACTCCGTTCATAGTGGTCCAATAGCTCGTTTTCAACTGTCCGACTATTTTGGACTCGATGGCACTGACGGATTTTGGATTTGATGCACGGTTTTCGAGAAAACTGGACCTTGTCGAAAAGTAGACTTTTATACTTCATTGTTTTAGCATCGCAAAGCTTACCGTAGCTCCGCTTTGCGTACGAATCCTTGGACAGGGATCTATCATGTGAAAGAAAGTTGGTGTCGAGGAATTATGGTCGCGAGTTCGCTAATCGAGGGGATTGAAAGCGATCGATGGTCGTTATACACATGATGTATATATGGGTTGGATTGACAATGGAATTGTCGTGAATCGACTATCAAATCGAACGAAACAAAATCGTGAGTTCGATAATTCGGCAGTGCTGAACGTGCTGGTGCCGTCCGTTCGCGAATCCGGTGAACGGATCTCTTGGAACTTCATCATGTTCGTGAAGGGGTCGAAGTTCACAAAATGGTAATTTGGCTAAAGTCCCAATATTTTATGGATCAATCTGCGTGAAATTGAAAGTATGAGTACGTTCGTGCGTATTCCACGCGCTGTGAGGGACCAAGGATGAAAATCAAGGTTTTTGTGGGCTTTTGTGCAAAAAACCCAAGGTGTATAAAGTTGGAATTTAGGGTTTCTTCATGAAACCCTAAACCAAGCTGCCTCCATCCCCTCCACAGCAACCCTAGCCGACCTCCCTCCTCCCTGTGCGTGTGCCGCGCTCCTCCCCGCCGCCGGCGACGCGGTTTCCGGCCGGCAAGGGCTGTGACACCATCACCACCAGCTACCCTCCCTCTCTCCATCTCTGCCAGGGACCAAACCGAGGGAAACCACATCTACGGGCTCCCTCCCTGCGGCGTCCCCGGACCTCCGACGAGCCGCTGGCCGGTCGCCGCCGTCCCCGCGCGCCGCCACGGCCGCCGCTGGCTGACCGCACCATCTCTGGTGCAGTTCTGGCCGAGGTGGGGTAGATCACCTCCCCAAGCGCCGCCGCCGCTCGGGACCTCGCCGGCCACCCTCCTCCGGCCTCTGGCAACCCACCGCCGTCGTCCCTGGGAGCCCCGGCCATCGCCGTGGCCGCTGGATCTGAGTGACCCGAGCCCAGACCGAGCGGGCTCGATCTGTTCCGCGCGCCGCCCACCGCCGCCTTCCGCCGCCGGCTACTGTGTGCGGCGACCTCCCCCCCCCCCGGCCGGCCGCACCTGCCTCCCGCCGGCGCGCCCACCGCCGTGCCGCCGCCGGCCGTGCCCTAGCTCCCCCTGCCCGGTAAGTCTTGTTTATTGCAATCTGTGCATAGACCTGGGTTTGGGTCAATATCTTTGTGACCTGGGGGCTGTTCCGATGCCTCCGGAGGTGAGCACGGTGATCGTCTGTCAGTACCGAACGCGATGCTCACCTCCATCATGGTCAGCGTCTCCTGGATCTGCGGGATATGTGCGAACATTGTACAGTGCGCATAGTTCACTGAAGTTCGCGTCGCACCCGCACGCTCCACGATGTCTGGTTGTGCTCTGAAGTGTGAGCACGGCCTCCGGCATGTCGAAACCTTGCAGCACGTGTCTCGACCGACCCCGGAGATGCTCGGTTTGTCGTAACGACCCATCGTGTCCGTTAAATCACATAAAATAATATGATTTTATGGAAAGTTGAGGGCTTTTATGTAATTTTATACCGCGTGGCTCCTGTGGGCAGTATGTATGAACTACGTGTGACCGTGGACTGATTGTCCAAGGTCCGCTGCCCTTCGTTGGTCCGAAGATGGGTTTTCAGAGCGTTTCCCGAAGAAATCCGTCGGCGAAACGTGGTTTTCGGCTCGGAAACTTCCGACGCAATGTGTGTGACTTGTGGGCTGCCGCTGAGCCTTGTTGGCTGGTTGTCTCGGCCATCTTGAGTATTCGGAGATGCCCGGTGAGCGGCAGTGGGTTCCGGTGTCGAGATCGACACTTACGGGAACCCGGATCGGAACGATTGTCCGACGATGATCGTTCCGATGTTCGATCTTGTGCTTGCTGCCCAAACACCCAAAGGGATGTGTTTTGGGGCAGTGGTTGACTCGTGGCATGAGTCGGTGAGTTTTGGGACACTCCGTGAGTCCCGGCGGAGTCCCGGTATGATTTTGGGACTTCCGGCGAGTTACGGTAATCAGCTTTGGGAAACCGATTCCCGTGGGATCGTGTGTGGACTTGTGAGTTAGCATTTCTTATATGTGGGTTAGATACTAACCCGGTGGACCCTCCGTAGGTCCGGTTGACGATTCTCCACAGTCGGAAGACAGACGCGATATTCGCACAGGTGGGTACTTCGATCCGAAGTTGGTTCAGTGGTGCATGCTCGGTGACGTTCCTTCCACTCTCCCTTTTATACTTCGTATACATATATGCATGTGATAGTGAGCTAGCACCTCGTGATCTCTACTTGCATTCTTTACTTGTTCTAGCAGTAGAGTAGATATGATTATATCTGTATCTGAGATGATTTTCTCGTGACCTTCTTGGTCGGTTTCTTGACATGGTTGTCTGATGACCTATACGGTCGGTATGCCCTGAGGGGTGGATTATTGGCTGTTTGCCGACATTTATTGGTCATACTCGCATTGATCGCCATTACTCTTGCGCATTCGCGAACACCAGCGGTTGATCCCCGCAAGAGGGTGTTCTTTTCCGGAAAAGTGGTCGTGTTATAGACCCGTGAGCTCAGTTGGGCACTTATATGCAGGCAGAGTAGGAGTGGCATGAGCCTGCGGTCTGCGGACTGGCGTGGCATGAGCCTGCGGTCTGCGGACTGGCGTGGCATGAGCCTGCGGTCTGCAGACTGGCGTGGCATGTTTAGATTGGGTATATTTACTATCTTCATTTATTGATGCATGTCATTTACAGTAGCACTAGTGCAGTTGTACCTTGTTTCCCTTCTTTCATGGCTACTGTATTGTTATATCTATCTATCTCCTGGTTATCGGTGTGTACGCTTGCCTTCGTCGGCTTGCGGTACCCACTGGGAGGGAGAGACATGTTTACATGTTCTCATCCCCCCCACCACCATTTTTCAGGTAGCTCTGGTGGGGAGTTCAGTTCGTGGGTTCGACGCGAGGACGATCTAGCTAGACTGCATTAGCGGTCATCACCCTGGTTATGTTTCTTTTATCTGCATTAGTAGTTAGATAAAGAAATGGTTCAGTTAGATGATCATGATTTATGCCTGATTAATGATGAATCGTATAAGATGATGACTTATTACGCATGAGATTGGATTTTAGTTTCTATTATCAGCATTTGACTTGTGTTTTATCGTGTGGGTGTCTACCCATCGTGGTAGCTGGATTTCAAAATGAAGTTCCGTGAACAGTTTTTAAAAGGTTTTTCGTGATTTTGATTTAATGCTTATTAGAATTCGAAAAACAAAGCTTTCGAGTGGAAAGCAATTTTGATAGGATGTTTGTTGTACTGTGCATTGCATCATCCTTCGCTTAAGGAGTGCTTAGAGGCATGTAGGGATGGCGGAATGCAAATATATTCTATGTTGTATCTTGTGGATTATTGTGAATGCAAGTGTGATTGTGATCCTGTTGTATGATGTTGGTACGCCGTGCAAATACAGGGGAGACTCTGTCCGTATAGACAGAGGTGCCTGTATTTGTGGCAGGTCTGTTCACTGCGCGGGCTAGGCTTTAAAAAAAAAAAAAAAAATTGACCTGTTTTCCGCATCTAAACTAGCCCGGGGCGTGACAGATTAAGATGGTATCAGAGCATGAACAATCACAACTACATTCACAACCTATCTAACTGAACCACTGGTTAGGATGACCCTAGGAAGACCTAAGATTTATAAGCACGTGAGAGCACGGGGTTGTGGGATTGAGTCCCGGTAAGTTGATCGAGTTTTATTAACTCGAGGTTTATTGTTGTTTCGTTACCCCGTGATTGTTTTGCAGTTGCGGTGCAGACTTGTGTCTCTACTGGGAGTGGTGGCGGATTACCAGACAGATATCGGGTGGTAGGGTGATGTGCACCTGGTAAAACCACTCGGGGAAAGATGTTGATATTGAGGTTCCAGGCAGTGGCATCTGCTGGGCCTTAGCTGACGGCTGAGCCGTGATTTCCTGGCCCCACTTTCCATGTAGAGCACAAGGTCCACTGCGGGTATCTCTATGGAGACGATACTTTGTGCGGCTACCGTCGCAACCGTTTATGGAGCTGTGCGAGTACAACTCGAGGATTGAAATACAATCGCTTGGGCAACTGCTGTACGGATATGGTTTCCTCAGACTCTGTGAGTATGGCTTTAGTGCCTATTCCTCCCTATTTAGAGCTCATGTACGCTCATGTACGATTACAGGCATCTCTGTGGAGATGATGATTTATGCAGGTTTGACTGCATGTGTTGCGTGGGCTGCGGGTGTGCGGCCCGAGGTTGGTTTGCCGACCGCTCGTGCGATTGCGGTATGAGTAGAGCTTCTTGAGCTTTAGCGGGTAGGACCGTTTTGCCTACCCCATCTCTCTATTCTCTAGTGGTGGCGCGAGTCACCGAGAGAAGAGCGAACCCAAGTATGGATAGTTGAAATAATTTAGTGATAGTTTATGGGGTTCTCCCTTTTCATCTGATAAGTTGTTAGATCGACCCTGATCTTTAGATTGATTGGAGTGTATCGAGGTTGTTATTGGATTCCTTATTGAGTTTCAGACAAGGTAGTGGATTTGTCAGTACAGTCGTTTAGATCTCCTTATGATCTTTGCGCCTATTGGCGTAAGCTAGGATTGGTTTTGACTTAGCTTCAATGTCGGATTTTTAGGAAGTACGCGTAGTGTGAGGAGATCCCAACACCTAAATCAGTGTGATATGGGATGACACGTGGCGTATGTATGCTTATGGCATAGAGGATGATGCTCGATAGGATAATTAGAAAACCCTAAGGGTAAGTTGTGGTGTTGGATTAGGCTCAAAAATCGAGTTGTTGTCACTTTTAGCTTGTGTAGTTGGCGACTCTATGTTGCAGATAGTTTCTTTTCCTATTGTTGGAGCCATAGAACTCCTAGGGAGTTGGCTCATTGACTAGTCCAATCACGGTGATCGACTTTCGTAGTCGATATTGATTAGTGTCGTGGTGCACTCTTGTGCAGAATGGTGATATTGGACGATTTCGTGCTGGAGTCACTTCTCCAACATGGCGTTGGAGATGGATCTATGGTATTTCGCTTTTCTTTTGATAAATGCGATGGCTGCAGACAACGTATTGTCAAAAGTCAGGATGAAATGCCCTACCCCTTTTGGGAGTATTTGGATTGGGATATTGTGTTTCCCGTGTAGACAACCTTTATGGATGATCTCATGCAAAGGTTAGAGTCGTGGTCATCTCCGACCACGCAGTGTATTCTGAGTTAGCCCTGGGCAAGGTTATGTAAAGTGATGAGTTAACCTCACTAATGATATGTACTTCGGTGATGGTCTGGTTGTACACGAACCAGTAGCCAGGTCTCGCATAGGTAAGGGGATAATGCGCCCTCAGATGCAATCTATATTACATTGCTAGGTGTAAACTTCACTGGGCACGTGAACTGAGCCTGGCCTTTGGCTCAAAAGTCGATGCAGGTACTTGAATGCTAGGTACATGACACGGTTAAACACGGATAATTATGAGAGTGGGTTGCTCTTCTGGTCACTTGACGATTGATGCATCTGGGTCTCGTTGAGACAGGCATCGGATGTGGTATGGAACATTGCATCGCTGGTCCCATGCGGATTTCAGCGACCGGGTTTCGTGGAGACAGATGTTGAGCATCACTGATGGTTCTGATAGTAAGTAGCGATTCGCAACCCCGTTGCGGACATCCGTGGACCTTTATGTCGAATCACATGTACCTGGATGTAGGCTTACTTGTCGAGCTCAACTGATTGAGGTAGCTTTAGACCTTTTGGTCTAAGCGGACAGTTTAAATCTTGGACATAGGAGTGTCAGATACCGCAAGTGGGTATCGATGCTGAAGGTTTAACTTCGATCCGTTTGTATTACAAACTGGTGGGAGACTGTGGTCTCCGAGGGGAATGTTATTGATGCAGGAGTTAGGACAACGATATGGTTTCACTCGTTGTGAGCAGGTTGACGTTGTTTGTAAGTTGGAGTGCGTCGTTTCGGACTCCGAAAACATACTCCAGACTTATGGTATTGTCCCGGAATTTTTCCTGCATGAACCTTTGACGTAGTTGAGTTAGTTACTACTACGTGGACCAGATTTAGGTGGACCTTGAGTTTCTGAGTGAAGAATTATTGTCCCAGTTTTGGAAGAGTGTACAGCAAGCTTTGGATACGAAGCTGAACTTCAATACGGCTTTCCATCCCCAGAGCGACAGACAGTCTGAGCGAGTTATTCAGACTCTAGAGGATATGCTTCATGCATGCGTCCTGGATGATGGTGACGGGTGGTTCAAGTACCTGTCACTGGTGGAGTTCGCCTATAACGACAGTCATCAAGCGAGCATTGAGATGGCACCATATGAGACTTATATGGGCGTCGATGTTGGTCCCCTATCAGTTGGATGACATCGGAGAACGCCTAATGATCGGGCCGGACTTGGTGGTGGACGCAGAGACAAAGATTCGCATTGCTAGAGAGTGATTATTGACTGCACAGAGTCGGCATAAGAGCTACGCGGACCATCGGCGTTGTGACCTGGAATTTCAGGTCGGCGAGCATGTTCTGCTCAAGGTTTCACCGTCCAGAGGGATCAAACGGTTCGGTTTGAGGGGCAAGCTTAACCCGAGATATGTGGGACCGTTTGAGACCTAGGAGCGCGTTGGTCAGGTGGCGTACAGATTGGCTCTACCTCCGAGTCTCGCCCAAGTACATGATGGCTTCCACGTGTCCATACTTCGGAAGCGTAGTTCTGATCCGTCCCATGTCAGCAGTCTGACGACTATTCAGCTTCGGGAGGATCTGACCTACGATGAGGCTCCGACGCGAATATTGGCACGTGAGGAGAAACCACTGCGGAACCGGAGCATTCCGTATGCTAGTTCAATATGCTAATCATGAAGAACGCGAAGCATTACGGGAGCTTGAATCGATTATGTGGAAATATTATCCACAATTATTCGAGGAGTAAATATAATCAAGTTTCGGGGACGAAACTTCTTTTAAGGGGGGAATGATGTAAGAACCGAGATTTTCCTCATATTTAATTTAACTCTCCGTTGACGATGTTTATGTGTGTATTTTAATTACATAATCACTCGTCAAGTTTCGGAAGAAAATGAGTTAAAATGAAAGAGTTACGCGATCTTGAAAATTCACTTAAGTGAATAGTAACTCTGGTTTTTCCGGATAGGCCGATGATTAAAGTTGGCTTTCGGAGTGTATCGGACTCCGTTCATAGTGGTCCAATAGCTCGTTTTCAACTGTCCGACTATTTTGGACTCGATGGCACTGACGGATTTTGGATTTGATGCACGGTTTTCGAGAAAACTGGACCTTGTCGAAAAGTAGACTTTTATACTTCATTGTTTTAGCATCGCAAAGCTTACCGTAGCTCCGCTTTGCGTACGAATCCTTGGACAGGGATCTATCATGTGAAAGAAAGTTGGTGTCGAGGAATTATGGTCGCGAGTTCGCTAATCGAGGGGATTGAAAGCGATCGATGGTCGTTATACACATGATGTATATATGGGTTGGATTGACAATGGAATTGTCGTGAATCGACTATCAAATCGAACGAAACAAAATCGTGAGTTCGATAATTCGGCAGTGCTGAACGTGCTGGTGCCGTCCGTTCGCGAATCCGGTGAACGGATCTCTTGGAACTTCATCATGTTCGTGAAGGGGTCGAAGTTCACAAAATGGTAATTTGGCTAAAGTCCCAATATTTTATGGATCAATCTGCGTGAAATTGAAAGTATGAGTACGTTCGTGCGTATTCCACGCGCTGTGAGGGACCAAGGATGAAAATCAAGGTTTTTGTGGGCTTTTGTGCAAAAAACCCAAGGTGTATAAAGTTGGAATTTAGGGTTTCTTCATGAAACCCTAAACCAAGCTGCCTCCATCCCCTCCACAGCAACCCTAGCCGACCTCCCTCCTCCCTGTGCGTGTGCCGCGCTCCTCCCCGCCGCCGCCGCGACGCGGTTTCCGGCCGGCAAGGGCTGTGACACCATCACCACCAGCTACCCTCCCTCTCTCCATCTCTGCCAGGGACCAAACCGAGGGAAACCACATCTACGGGCTCCCTCCCTGCGGCGTCCCCGGACCTCCGACGAGCCGCTGGCCGGTCGCCGCCGTCCCCCCCGCGCGCCGCCACGGCCGCCGCTGGCTGACCGCACCATCTCTGGTGCAGTTCTGGCCGAGGTGGGGTAGATCACCTCCCCAAGCGCCGCCGCCGCTCGGGACCTCGCCGGCCACCCTCCTCCGGCCTCTGGCAACCCACCGCCGTCGTCCCTGGGAGCCCCGGCCATCGCCGTGGCCGCTGGATCTGAGTGACCCGAGCCCAGACCGAGCGGGCTCGATCTGTTCCGGCGCCGCCACCGCCGCCTTCCGCCGCCGGCTACTGTGTGCGGCGACCTCCCCCGGCCGGCCGCACCTGCCTCCCGCCGGCGCGCCCACCGCCGTGCCGCCGCCGGCCGTGCCCTAGCTCCCCCTGCCCGGTAAGTCTTGTTTATTGCAATCTGTGCATAGACCTGGGTTTGGGTCAATATCTTTGTGACCTGGGGGCTGTTCCGATGCCTCCGGAGGTGAGCACGGTGATCGTCTGTCAGTACCGAACGCGATGCTCACCTCCATCATGGTCAGCGTCTCCTGGATCTGCGGGATATGTGCGAACATTGTACAGTGCGCATAGTTCACTGAAGTTCGCGTCGCACCCGCACGCTCCACGATGTCTGGTTGTGCTCTGAAGTGTGAGCACGGCCTCCGGCATGTCGAAACCTTGCAGCACGTGTCTCGACCGACCCCGGAGATGCTCGGTTTGTCGTAACGACCCATCGTGTCCGTTAAATCACAAAAAATAATATGATTTTATGGAAAGTTGAGGGCTTTTATGTAATTTTATACCGCGTGGCTCCTGTGGGCAGTATGTATGAACTACGTGTGACCGTGGACTGATTGTCCAAGGTCCGCTGCCCTTCGTTGGTCCGAAGATGGGTTTTCAGAGCGTTTCCCGAAGAAATCCGTCGGCGAAACGTGGTTTTCGGCTCGGAAACTTCCGACGCAATGTGTGTGACTTGTGGGCTGCCGCTGAGCCTTGTTGGCTGGTTGTCTCGGCCATCTTGAGTATTCGGAGATGCCCGGTGAGCGGCAGTGGGTTCCGGTGTCGAGATCGACACTTACGGGAACCCGGATCGGAACGATTGTCCGACGATGATCGTTCCGATGTTCGATCTTGTGCTTGCTGCCCAAACACCCAAAGGGATGTGTTTTGGGGCAGTGGTTGACTCGTGGCATGAGTCGGTGAGTTTTGGGACACTCCGTGAGTCCCGGCGGAGTCCCGGTATGATTTTGGGACTTCCGGCGAGTTACGGTAATCAGCTTTGGGAAACCGATTCCCGTGGGATCGTGTGTGGACTTGTGAGTTAGCATTTCTTATATGTGGGTTAGATACTAACCCGGTGGACCCTCCGTAGGTCCGGTTGACGATTCTCCACAGTCGGAAGACAGACGCGATATTCGCACAGGTGGGTACTTCGATCCGAAGTTGGTTCAGTGGTGCATGCTCGGTGACGTTCCTTCCACTCTCCCTTTTATACTTCGTATACATATATGCATGTGATAGTGAGCTAGCACCTCGTGATCTCTACTTGCATTCTTTACTTGTTCTAGCAGTAGAGTAGATATGATTATATCTGTATCTGAGATGATTTTCTCGTGACCTTCTTGGTCGGTTTCTTGACATGGTTGTCTGATGACCTATACGGTCGGTATGCCCTGAGGGGTGGATTATTGGCTGTTTGCCGACATTTATTGGTCATACTCGCATTGATCGCCATTACTCTTGCGCATTCGCGAACACCAGCGGTTGATCCCCGCAAGAGGGTGTTCTTTTTCGGAAAAGTGGTCGTGTTATAGACCCGTGAGCTCAGTTGGGCACTTATATGCAGGCAGAGTAGGAGTGGCATGAGCCTGCGGTCTGCGGACTGGCGTGGCATGAGCCTGCGGTCTGCGGACTGGCGTGGCATGAGCCTGCGGTCTGCAGACTGGCGTGGCATGTTTAGATTGGGTATATTTACTATCTTCATTTATTGATGCATGTCATTTACAGTAGCACTAGTGCAGTTGTACCTTGTTTCCCTTCTTTCATGGCTACTGTATTGTTATATCTATCTATCTCCTGGTTATCGGTGTGTACGCTTGCCTTCGTCGGCTTGCGGTACCCACTGGGAGGGAGAGACATGTTTACATGTTCTCATCCCCCCCACCACCATTTTTCAGGTAGCTCTGGTGGGGAGTTCAGTTCGTGGGTTCGACGCGAGGACGATCTAGCTAGACTGCATTAGCGGTCATCACCCTGGTTATGTTTCTTTTATCTGCATTAGTAGTTAGATAAAGAAATGGTTCAGTTAGATGATCATGATTTATGCCTGATTAATGATGAATCGTATAAGATGATGACTTATTACGCATGAGATTGGATTTTAGTTTCTATTATCAGCATTTGACTTGTGTTTTATCGTGTGGGTGTCTACCCATCGTGGTAGCTGGATTTCAAAATGAAGTTCCGTGAACAGTTTTAAAAGGTTTTTTTCGTGATTTTGATTTAATGCTTATTAGAATTCGAAAACAAAGCTTTCGAGTGGAAAGCAATTTTGATAGGATGTTTGTTGTACTGTGCATTGCATCATCCTTCGCTTAAGGAGTGCTTAGAGGCATGTAGGGATGGCGGAATGCAAATATATTCTATGTTGTATCTTGTGGATTATTGTGAATGCAAGTGTGATTGTGATCCTGTTGTATGATGTTGGTACGCCGTGCAAATACAGGGGAGACTCTGTCCGTATAGACAGAGGTGCCTGTATTTGTGGCAGGTCTGTTCACTGCGCGGGCTAGGCTTTAAAAAAAAAAAAAAAAATTGACCTGTTTTCCGCATCTAAACTAGCCCGGGGCGTGACAGATTAAGATGGTATCAGAGCATGAACAATCACAACTACATTCACAACCTATCTAACTGAACCACTGGTTAGGATGACCCTAGGAAGACCTAAGATTTATAAGCACGTGAGAGCACGGGGTTGTGGGATTGAGTCCCGGTAAGTTGATCGAGTTTTATTAACTCGAGGTTTATTGTTGTTTCGTTACCCCGTGATTGTTTTGCAGTTGCGGTGCAGACTTGTGTCTCTACTGGGAGTGGTGGCGGATTACCAGACAGATATCGGGTGGTAGGGTGATGTGCACCTGGTAAAACCACTCGGGGAAAGATGTTGATATTGAGGTTCCAGGCAGTGGCATCTGCTGGGCCTTAGCTGACGGCTGAGCCGTGATTTCCTGGCCCCACTTTCCATGTAGAGCACAAGGTCCACTGCGGGTATCTCTATGGAGACGATACTTTGTGCGGCTACCGTCGCAACCGTTTATGGAGCTGTGCGAGTACAACTCGAGGATTGAAATACAATCGCTTGGGCAACTGCTGTACGGATATGGTTTCCTCAGACTCTGTGAGTATGGCTTTAGTGCCTATTCCTCCCTATTTAGAGCTCATGTACGCTCATGTACGATTACAGGCATCTCTGTGGAGATGATGATTTATGCAGGTTTGACTGCATGTGTTGCGTGGGCTGTGCGGCCCGAGGTTGGTTTGCCGACCGCTCGTGCGATTGCGGTATGAGTAGAGCTTCTTGAGCTTTAGCGGGTAGGACCGTTTTGCCTACCCCATCTCTCTATTCTCTAGTGGTGGCGCGAGTCACCGAGAGAAGAGCGAACCCAAGTATGGATAGTTGAAATAATTTAGTGATAGTTTATGGGGTTCTCCCTTTTCATCTGATAAGTTGTTAGATCGACCCTGATCTTTAGATTGATTGGAGTGTATCGAGGTTGTTATTGGATTCCTTATTGAGTTTCAGACAAGGTAGTGGATTTGTCAGTACAGTCGTTTAGATCTCCTTATGATCTTTGCGCCTATTGGCGTAAGCTAGGATTGGTTTTGACTTAGCTTCAATGTCGGATTTTTAGGAAGTACGCGTAGTGTGAGGAGATCCCAACACCTAAATCAGTGTGATATGGGATGACACGTGGCGTATGTATGCTTATGGCATAGAGGATGATGCTCGATAGGATAATTAGAAAACCCTAAGGGTAAGTTGTGGTGTTGGATTAGGCTCAAAAATCGAGTTGTTGTCACTTTTAGCTTGTGTAGTTGGCGACTCTATGTTGCAGATAGTTTCTTTTCCTATTGTTGGAGCCATAGAACTCCTAGGGAGTTGGCTCATTGACTAGTCCAATCACGGTGATCGACTTTCGTAGTCGATATTGATTAGTGTCGTGGTGCACTCTTGTGCAGAATGGTGATATTGGACGATTTCGTGCTGGAGTCACTTCTCCAACATGGCGTTGGAGATGGATCTATGGTATTTCGCTTTTCTTTTGATAAATGCGATGGCTGCAGACAACGTATTGTCAAAAGTCAGGATGAAATGCCCTACCCCTTTTGGGAGTATTTGGATTGGGATATTGTGTTTCCCGTGTAGACAACCTTTATGGATGATCTCATGCAAAGGTTAGAGTCGTGGTCATCTCCGACCACGCAGTGTATTCTGAGTTAGCCCTGGGCAAGGTTATGTAAAGTGATGAGTTAACCTCACTAATGATATGTACTTCGGTGATGGTCTGGTTGTACACGAACCAGTAGCCAGGTCTCGCATAGGTAAGGGGATAATGCGCCCTCAGATGCAATCTATATTACATTGCTAGGTGTAAACTTCACTGGGCACGTGAACTGAGCCTGGCCTTTGGCTCAAAAGTCGATGCAGGTACTTGAATGCTAGGTACATGACACGGTTAAACACGGATAATTATGAGAGTGGGTTGCTCTTCTGGTCACTTGACGATTGATGCATCTGGGTCTCGTTGAGACAGGCATCGGATGTGGTATGGAACATTGCATCGCTGGTCCCATGCGGATTTCAGCGACCGGGTTTCGTGGAGACAGATGTTGAGCATCACTGATGGTTCTGATAGTAAGTAGCGATTCGCAACCCCGTTGCGGACATCCGTGGACCTTTATGTCGAATCACATGTACCTGGATGTAGGCTTACTTGTCGAGCTCAACTGATTGAGGTAGCTTTAGACCTTTTGGTCTAAGCGGACAGTTTAAATCTTGGACATAGGAGTGTCAGATACCGCAAGTGGGTATCGATGCTGAAGGTTTAACTTTTAACTTCGATTGTTGTATTACAAACTGGTGGGAGACTGTGGTCTCCGAGGGGAATGTTATTGATGCAGGAGTTAGGACAACGATATGGTTTCACTCGTTGTGAGCAGGTTGACGTTGTTTGTAAGTTGGAGTGCGTCGTTTCGGACTCCGAAAACATACTCCAGACTTATGGTATTGTCCCGGAATTTTTCCTGCATGAACCTTTGACGTAGTTGAGTTAGTTACTACTACGTGGACCAGATTTAGGTGGACCTTGAGTTTCTGAGTGAAGAATTATTGTCCCAGTTTTGGAAGAGTGTACAGCAAGCTTTGGATACGAAGCTGAACTTCAATACGGCTTTCCATCCCCAGAGCGACAGACAGTCTGAGCGAGTTATTCAGACTCTAGAGGATATGCTTCATGCATGCGTCCTGGATGATGGTGACGGGTGGTTCAAGTACCTGTCACTGGTGGAGTTCGCCTATAACGACAGTCATCAAGCGAGCATTGAGATGGCACCATATGAGACTTATATGGGCGTCGATGTTGGTCCCCTATCAGTTGGATGACATCGGAGAACGCCTAATGATCGGGCCGGACTTGGTGGTGGACGCAGAGACAAAGATTCGCATTGCTAGAGAGTGATTATTGACTGCACAGAGTCGGCATAAGAGCTACGCGGACCATCGGCGTTGTGACCTGGAATTTCAGGTCGGCGAGCATGTTCTGCTCAAGGTTTCACCGTCCAGAGGGATCAAACGGTTCGGTTTGAGGGGCAAGCTTAACCCGAGATATGTGGGACCGTTTGAGACCTAGGAGCGCGTTGGTCAGGTGGCGTACAGATTGGCTCTACCTCCGAGTCTCGCCCAAGTACATGATGGCTTCCACGTGTCCATACTTCGGAAGCGTAGTTCTGATCCGTCCCATGTCAGCAGTCTGACGACTATTAAGCTTCGGGAGGATCTGACCTACGATGAGGCTCCGACGCGAATATTGGCACGTGAGGAGAAACCACTGCGGAACCGGAGCATTCCGTATGCTAGTTCAATATGCTAATCATGAAGAACGCGAAGCATTACGGGAGCTTGAATCGATTATGTGGAAATATTATCCACAATTATTCGAGGAGTAAATATAATCAAGTTTCGGGGACGAAACTTCTTTTAAGGGGGGAATGATGTAAGAACCGAGATTTTCCTCATATTTAATTTAACTCTCCGTTGACGATGTTTATGTGTGTATTTTAATTACATAATCACTCGTCAAGTTTCGGAAGAAAATGAGTTAAAATGAAAGAGTTACGCGATCTTGAAAATTCACTTAAGTGAATAGTAACTCTGGTTTTCCGGATAGGCCGATGATTAAAGTTGGCTTTCGGAGTGTATCGGACTCCGTTCATAGTGGTCCAATAGCTCGTTTTCAACTGTCCGACTATTTTGGACTCGATGGCACTGACGGATTTTGGATTTGATGCACGGTTTTCGAGAAAACTGGACCTTGTCGAAAAGTAGACTTTTATACTTCATTTTTTAGCATCGCAAAGCTTACCGTAGCTCCGCTTTGCGTACGAATCCTTGGACAGGGATCTATCATGTGAAAGAAAGTTGGTGTCGAGGAATTATGGTCGCGAGTTCGCTAATCGAGGGGATTGAAAGCGATCGATGGTCGTTATACACATGATGTATATATGGGTTGGATTGACAATGGAATTGTCGTGAATCGACTATTAAATCGAACGAAACAAAATCGTGAGTTCGATAATTCGGCAGTGCTGAACGTGCTGGTGCCGTCCGTTCGCGAATCCGGTGAACGGATCTCTTGGAACTTCATCATGTTCGTGAAGGGGTCGAAGTTCACAAAATGGTAATTTGGCTAAAGTCCCAATATTTTATGGATCAATCTGCGTGAAATTGAAAGTATGAGTACGTTCGTGCGTATTCCACGCGCTGTGAGGGACCAAGGATGAAAATCAAGGTTTTTGTGGGCTTTTGTGCAAAAAAAACCCAAGGTGTATAAAGTTGGAATTTAGGGTTTCTTCATGAAACCCTAAACCAAGCTGCCTCCATCCCCTCCACAGCAACCCTAGCCGACCTCCCTCCTCCCTGTGCGTGTGCCGCGCTCCTCCCCGCCGCCGGCGACGCGGTTTCCGGCCGGCAAGGGCTGTGACACCATCACCACCAGCTACCCTCCCTCTCTCCATCTCTGCCAGGGACCAAACCGAGGGAAACCACATCTACGGGCTCCCTCCCTGCGGCGTCCCCGGACCTCCGACGAGCCGCTGGCCGGTCGCCGCCGTCCCCGCGCGCCGCCACGGCCGCCGCTGGCTGACCGCACCATCTCTGGTGCAGTTCTGGCCGAGGTGGGGTAGATCACCTCCCCAAGCGCCGCCGCCGCTCGGGACCTCGCCGGCCACCCTCCTCCGGCCTCTGGCAACCCACCGCCGTCGTCCCTGGGAGCCCCGGCCATCGCCGTGGCCGCTGGATCTGAGTGACCCGAGCCCAGACCGAGCGGCTCGATCTGTTCCGGCGCCGCCACCGCCGCCTTCCGCCGCCGGCTACTGTGTGCGGCGACCTCCCCCGGCCGGCCGCACCTGCCTCCCGCCGGCGCGCCCACCGCCGTGCCGCCGCCGGCCGTGCCCTAGCTCCCCCTGCCCGGTAAGTCTTGTTTATTGCAATCTGTGCATAGACCTGGGTTTGGGTCAATATCTTTGTGACCTGGGGGCTGTTCCGATGCCTCCGGAGGTGAGCACGGTGATCGTCTGTCAGTACCGAACGCGATGCTCACCTCCATCATGGTCAGCGTCTCCTGGATCTGCGGGATATGTGCGAACATTGTACAGTGCGCATAGTTCACTGAAGTTCGCGTCGCACCCGCACGCTCCACGATGTCTGGTTGTGCTCTGAAGTGTGAGCACGGCCTCCGGCATGTCGAAACCTTGCAGCACGTGTCTCGACCGACCCCGGAGATGCTCGGTTTGTCGTAACGACCCATCGTGTCCGTTAAATAAATCACATAAAATAATATGATTTTATGGAAAGTTGAGGGCTTTTATGTAATTTTTTATACCGCGTGGCTCCTGTGGGCAGTATGTATGAACTACGTGTGACCGTGGACTGATTGTCCAAGGTCCGCTGCCCTTCGTTGGTCCGAAGATGGGTTTTCAGAGCGTTTCCCGAAGAAATCCGTCGGCGAAACGTGGTTTTCGGCTCGGAAACTTCCGACGCAATGTGTGTGACTTGTGGGCTGCCGCTGAGCCTTGTTGGCTGGTTGTCTCGGCCATCTTGAGTATTCGGAGATGCCCGGTGAGCGGCAGTGGGTTCCGGTGTCGAGATCGACACTTACGGGAACCCGGATCGGAACGATTGTCCGACGATGATCGTTCCGATGTTCGATCTTGTGCTTGCTGCCCAAACACCCAAAGGGATGTGTTTTGGGGCAGTGGTTGACTCGTGGCATGAGTCGGTGAGTTTTGGGACACTCCGTGAGTCCCGGCGGAGTCCCGGTATGATTTTGGGACTTCCGGCGAGTTACGGTAATCAGCTTTGGGAAACCGATTCCCGTGGGATCGTGTGTGGACTTGTGAGTTAGCATTTCTTATATGTGGGTTAGATACTAACCCGGTGGACCCTCCGTAGGTCCGGTTGACGATTCTCCACAGTCGGAAGACAGACGCGATATTCGCACAGGTGGGTACTTCGATCCGAAGTTGGTTCAGTGGTGCATGCTCGGTGACGTTCCTTCCACTCTCCCTTTTATACTTCGTATACATATATGCATGTGATAGTGAGCTAGCACCTCGTGATCTCTACTTGCATTCTTTACTTGTTCTAGCAGTAGAGTAGATATGATTATATCTGTATCTGAGATGATTTTCTCGTGACCTTCTTGGTCGGTTTCTTGACATGGTTGTCTGATGACCTATACGGTCGGTATGCCCTGAGGGGTGGATTATTGGCTGTTTGCCGACATTTATTGGTCATACTCGCATTGATCGCCATTACTCTTGCGCATTCGCGAACACCAGCGGTTGATCCCCGCAAGAGGGTGTTCTTTTCCGGAAAAGTGGTCGTGTTATAGACCCGTGAGCTCAGTTGGGCACTTATATGCAGGCAGAGTAGGAGTGGCATGAGCCTGCGGTCTGCGGACTGGCGTGGCATGAGCCTGCGGTCTGCGGACTGGCGTGGCATGAGCCTGCGGTCTGCAGACTGGCGTGGCATGTTTAGATTGGGTATATTTACTATCTTCATTTATTGATGCATGTCATTTACAGTAGCACTAGTGCAGTTGTACCTTGTTTCCCTTCTTTCATGGCTACTGTATTGTTATATCTATCTATCTCCTGGTTATCGGTGTGTACGCTTGCCTTCGTCGGCTTGCGGTACCCACTGGGAGGGAGAGACATGTTTACATGTTCTCATCCCCCCCACCACCATTTTTTTTTCAGGTAGCTCTGGTGGGGAGTTCAGTTCGTGGGTTCGACGCGAGGACGATCTAGCTAGACTGCATTAGCGGTCATCACCCTGGTTATGTTTCTTTTATCTGCATTAGTAGTTAGATAAAGAAATGGTTCAGTTAGATGATCATGATTTATGCCTGATTAATGATGAATCGTATAAGATGATGACTTATTACGCATGAGATTGGATTTTAGTTTCTATTATCAGCATTTGACTTGTGTTTTATCGTGTGGGTGTCTACCCATCGTGGTAGCTGGATTTCAAAATGAAGTTCCGTGTTGGAACAGTTTTAAAAGGTTTTTCGTGATTTTGATTTAATGCTTATTAGAATTCGAAAACAAAGCTTTCGAGTGGAAAGCAATTTTGATAGGATGTTTGTTGTACTGTGCATTGCATCATCCTTCGCTTAAGGAGTGCTTAGAGGCATGTAGGGATGGCGGAATGCAAATATATTCTATGTTGTATCTTGTGGATTATTGTGAATGCAAGTGTGATTGTGATCCTGTTGTATGATGTTGGTACGCCGTGCAAATACAGGGGAGACTCTGTCCGTATAGACATAGGTGCCTGTATTTGTGGCGGGTCTGTTCACTGCGCGGGCTAGGCTTTAAAAAAAAAAAAAAAATTGACCCGTTTTCCGCATCTAAACTAGCCCGGGGCGTGACAAGCATTGATCTTTTAAGTTTAATATATGTAACTCTTCAAGCACAGCATTGCTCTTTTTAAGTTTAGTATATGTTGGCTAATATTATTGCTCCATGTTCTATTGCTCATGTTGTTTTTCTACCTAGATTGCTTATATACGCTTTTATCTGTTTTCAGATCAATGGATCCCTCGCCAGGAGGGCAATAAAGGATTAGCTTACCCAATCTCAATTAGAGTAGTCCTCACTAGTTCGCGATTTTGAGGTGTCTTGTTATTTCTCCAAAACCTACATAATTCAGTGTCTTGTTAGTTCTCCAAAACCTTCATAATTCATGTTCCTATTTAAGTACTCTTAACTAGTTGAATTGGATTCATTTTTCATGTTATTCTAGATTGAACAATTACCTTAAAGTTTAATTCCTTACAACTTGCTAAAACAAGAATTTTATCATGTTCATGATTCGAGGTAAATACAAACCCTTCATGCATAATCTATCCTCGTAGCTTCTCTTTCCTGAATTCTTTGAAATCTGCAATCAACCCTGTGTCCACATCATGCCTCATCTTCTCAGCTAGACCCTTCAGGACCTGCATTATTAGAACAAGCATCCATTCATTTATTTTTAGGACCAGTCTATTTTATTCAGTTAGATTCCCGAATTCTTACGAATTCTTATATAGTAGCAAGTTTGTTGAGCAGCAAGTCTTTTAATAGATGAATTTAATTTTCAATACTTCTATTTTTTACAATATGTTACTTATGATAGATTTTCTTTTGGAATGAGCTTCTGTAGCTTATATGTTTCAATTTTTTTTGTTTCAGATTGAAGCAACGAGCAGGGTTTTTTTGTAGTTTTAACGACGGTTTAAAAAATGTCGCTAGAGATCATCTTCTCCAATGGTTTGTAAAAGTGCTGGGAAAAGGTTATACCAGCAAGGATATTGTAACGGTCACCTACACTTTTACCAGCAGTTTTAGAACTGCTGGAGCAAATATTACCAGCGGTTTTTGTATTCTTTACCAGCAGTTTTGGCCGCTGGTATATGCCTATTTTTTTGTAGTGTTTGTACTTTTTACTAATGCACCACTTTCCTTTCTATATTAGAGAAGATGTAAAACTTTAATTGAAGATAGACTTTTTCTCTTTTGATACATTTAGAATTCCTCTTTCGGAAAAAACTAAAGAAATAAAAATAAAAGCCAGAGAATATGAAACAAAATTAAATTGTGCAATGAGTTGATAGCTCCGAAGAGGATGGCCGAGAAGCTTGTTGTGGAACTCCAATTGTGCCCAAAAAAGGATAGGGACACACATATTCAGGTTAGTGGAGCTCCCGCCATGATCCACCCTGAATAGGGCAGTATTGAGGACCAATAAACTAATTCAGGATAGTAAAAGTTGGTATTTTCATAGCCTGAAATGGATTCGTAGTGGGAGATCGTGAAAAAATTGATGCGCCCAAAATCCGCCATGAATCCGTCTCCAAAATTTATAATTGAAATTACCTAAAATTATAGCACAACTTTCAATTTTGTTAACATAATTTGAGTTTTAAATGTTGGTTCTTTTCAAAATAAATGTGATTTAAGAGACAGTTGCTTGTATGATATTTTAATTATTTTAAATTTTTATTTTAATTTAAATAATAAAAAATTAATTACATGCAATCTTAATTTAAATTAAAAAAAATTTGTTTATGGGGCAGATTCAAGGTATCAATGTGGGGTAGATCCAAGACTTCAAGAATGACAACTTGTAATTCTACAACTGTCATTATTTGTAGAGAAAAATGTTATATGTACACTATACTATAAGACGTACATTTTACACTTCATCGTCGTAGAGTTCAAAAATCTCATTTGATTTGTAATATTAAAGAGAGAGAGAGAGAGAGAGAGCAATGCAACTAGCATACTTGAAAAGATGGTGCACATTTTACACATTTTCTCTAAGGATCAAAAATTGGCCCTCGAGTGGTCAAGGTTTTTTTTTAAAATACTAAAAATTTAAAGGATTTCCTAAACCTTATGATGAGGGGAATATAAACCTCCTTTTTGGATGTACACATGCATTTCTCAAAAAAAAATTTGATAAGACAAGTGAATATAAGCATTTGTAAAATTATAGTGTAAGATTTACGTCTATATTATAGATGTACATACATGCAGTATTACTTTTTCATAAATTAGGGTTTGTTTGACTTATTTTTTAAATTCTGAATTTTTTGACGGCATTTCTATTTTCCGACTTTATTGTTATTAAAGAAATTTTCACATCAGACTCTACGTCATGCCCTGAGTTGGTCTAGCTCGGACCCAAGACATAACAACTAGCTACACATTCACGGTTCAAACCGTACACATGAAAGGCATTATAGTATTCCCAAGTATTCAAAATCGCATTCTGAAATAATTTATTAAAACTAATCAAAGTAATAATTACATAATTCGAGAGCTCAACACGACTTATAACACTACTGTTATCTCAAAAACTAAATACATTATCACAATTCATAATTCTTATAAATAAAGTTCAAGAAATTAACTAAATCAAGTAATATTCCGAAAATCTAACTATTACGTGTCCTCTCAGTATATGTCTCGTCCCATGATATTCCAAATCTGTCACAACAGAATTATGGATGCATGAGCTAACACAACAAGATTTACAACCGAAGTAAATGCGAGAATATAAACTTTAAATATAGGATAGTATACAGATTCCCTGCATATTTAATAATTTCGATTCATATTTTTTTTTTTTTTATTAAGCTTCAATAGTGCGCAATTGCGCATATAAATCATGGGAGTCCTAAATATAATAAGCCTCATCGCATATGTCCCCTGTAGTGTCCCAAAATTATTGTCAGCTGATGGTGCATGTATAAACCGTGAGAGCCCCAAATATAAAAGTCCTAGTGGCACGTTCTTTCAGAGAGTCCTAAAATTATTATCAGTTGATAGTTATTCTCGTTTAATCTCATTAATTTTTTTCATTTTCATATTTTATGCCCCAATAATCAATAAAAAATACACATACATAATAGTCCCAAATTATAACAGTAAATACATTAAACAATCTACTTGCTCATTGCTGTCTCAGAAATGTGTATCCATGACAAGACCCATGAACCAGCTACGTTTCTTGTATAATTTTATGAAGAAATATATTCCCAAAAAATCATAAAAAGTCTATAAATATTGCCATAATTTCCATTGACATTATTTCATCAAATCCATGATCATAATCTATTTAATTTTGATCATATAAAAAACTAATTCATGACCTATGATGGACCGAGATCAAATTCTAAAATAACTCTCTTTATCCCCTTTCTTCTTCATCATCTTCTTCTTTTCCCCCTCACCCACGGCAATCATGGCTGGCCAAGATCCGATCTTTTGGCCGTCCAAGTTCCTCCCATTTCAAAATCTTTCTTTAATTTTTCTCTTTTCTTTAAAAGGGTTTAGCACTTTTTACTTTTTAATCCAAAGTTTAATTATTTTATCCTTATTTATAATCTTTAATTCTCGTAATTATCATTTAAATTATTTTCCCTTCTCTAATCGGTTTAAATCTAAATTAAATTTCAATTCATTTTAATTAAATCCAATTTGGGTCTTAAAAAGACCAGTTAGTAGAACGGAATGATTGGTTCGGTCAAAATTCTAAACCGAAAATTCCGAAAAGACCTTGCGAGCTTCTCTCATATTTTTAGAAATAAATTTATTTAGCTAGATCGGATTACACGACTTTTGATGCGGATGGAATAACGTGTGGTTTCCGGGGTTTGAGGGTGCATCGTACACAGAGGCAAAGGATAAATGTTCGGGAGGGATTGAAGAGGGTGTTTTGGTCATTCAATAAAATAAACATAGTTTCTTGGTCCCCAAGTCACTTCTTTCCTGAATAGTATTATATTATTATACTTCTCCTTTTATTCTACTCTTTTGGCTATATAAATATATGAATTTTATATTATAGTAAAGTTCAATTTATAACAATCGATTACTACTTGTCTTTTTCTTGTCTTAGACTTCATATACTTCAAAATATGAAATCATCTATTGATTCAGGTAAGTTTTTTAATTTTTTTTACTTTATTCCTCCTTTAATTCGGCTTTTTTTTTATTTACCAAATTTATGTCATTATTTCAGACGAGATTCAGCAAAAAAATTTTAGTCAGCTGAATGATGATCTAAAGCATTTGACTGCTAGTAATGAGAAGAAAAGGCAGAGAATCGAGCAATTGAAGATTAAAAATAATAATCACGACAAGTTGGACGTTGCCTTAAATATTTTGGACGTTGCCGCAAATATTTGTGTGTCGACTGTCGCAATCGGTGTAATATTGGAAAAGAAAGGCATTCGTCTGTCTAAAATTGCGAAGAATATTTTCAAGTCCTTTTGGTGATGAACGTTTTTTTTTTTGCGAATTGCATATGGAGCTTTTTTTTTTATTATTGTACGGAGGCATCAAGGATGGTAGCAGAGGCCAATCTTGGGGTTATCAAAAAAATCTTAGAAAGTAATAAAATTTAGAGTTTAAGTAGGTCGATTTGCTTAGTTATGCATTTGTGGTATAAACTAATATGTAAGATTTATTTAACGTTGTATCTTTTTAAGTACTTTAAGTATGTAGGCTTTTTTTTTTTATTTATGGTTGAATTATGTTTAAATAGCATGATGTAATGCTACGGGGAGTATTATTAAAAAAAAGAATTTTTAATCTCGATTTACTCTTATTTTAACGGTTTAGAATAAAGAATTTAAATTAATAAATTTTTTTGTGAGTTTTATGTTACTTGAGAGAGAGAATTTTTGCGCTGCTCTCCCACTTCCGGAGGCCTGTCTCTCTCATGCTCTCTCCTCTCGCCGCCCGGCCCACACACGAATTCTTTACAATAATAAGGATAATAATTAAAATTTTATAGTTAGTATTACTTGTAAATATTGTTATTATTACTATGATTAAACTATAAGTTTTAAAATTTATATTTAATATTAGTTATGAATATTATTATTATTATTTTAAAATTATGATTTTTATTATTATTACTAAATTATAGTATTAAAAAAAAAATTCAACACAATAACTATCATATTGAAGAGAGAGTGTTTTAGGGTGGGTGTATGTAGGGGTGTAAACGGGCCGGGCGGCACGTGGGCTGCCCGGCGCGGCACGGCCACGGGCCGGGCCGGCCCGCGCTACGGGGCTGTGCTGGGCCGCGCCCCTGGGGGCCGACGGCCCGGCACGGCAGGACGGCCCGATGCGGGCCTGGGCCGTGCCGGGCCGCGAAGAGGCGGGCCGGGCCGCCCAGCACGGCATGGCCCGGTTGGGCCATGCCAGCCAGGCCAGCATGGCCCGCACCCCGGGCCTCGGGGTCTCAGCTTCTCCTGGGGAGGAGAGCTTGGCCGTCAATTGGACCAAAACCCATCCATTTTCTTTCTTTTTATTTTAAAATAATACAATTTTTAAAAAAAGATTAAATATTTACTATACTATAACTATTTTTATAAATTTTTAATTATTTGATCAAAATATAAGTTTAAATAAAAATACCATTTATCTTTATGTGTGTTCAAGGAATTTAAAAACAAAGTGCATTAAGAATGAATCAGATATGGTTACATCAAGTGCAGTGAGTTGCGCTACAATATCTCGTATTTCCATAAGAATCGAGCCGTTCCCGAAATAATTAGAACCATTAAGCGTAAGAACAGAATTACCAATAGGAACAAATGATGGAGTCATAACTGAAAGATAAAATACATGTTTTATCAATAAATACCACATACAAAAAAAATTTCACACCAAAAATATACCTTATATGACATCACAACAACTCCTTTGAGAGCAGAATTATGAGTATAAGTATTTTTTCTTTCTTTATACATATACTTTATATGACATCGTAACCTCTCCTTTGGGAGCAGAGTTATGAGCATAAATATGCAATCTCTTTATCAGAGATTAATTTTAACTTTCTGCAGGTCTTGATAATTTCGAGTTTTCCATATTTAGAAATTGTCAGTTTTGGTCAGACAAATTTCTCCAATCGAGTTACAAGAAAATTATCATCCTACACCATCCATGTACCTTCATGTCTAGACCTCCTTTGGGAGCAGACTAAATATAATATTATGGTGCAATTTTTACATGCACTTCTTTAAAGCAATTAATTTATCTATTCTTCTGATCAAGACCGCTTTGGATTACATTCGAACAGTTGAAATAATAAATTAATTCAACTTAGTGCTACATGAGTATCATGACAGAAGCGCTTCTTTAAAGTAAATTAAATCATTATTTCTTTTAATTAGGGCCGCTTTGGCTTCACCTAATCAATCGAAATAATAAATTAATTTAACTTTACGCCGAACCTTAAATAATCTAAAACAAATATGATTATTTAATTTTTCATGTTTCATTCGGTCAAAATAAAAATATAGATGCGATAATATAATATCACAATCAAAATTAAACTTTATATATTCTAATTTGACCACAAATAAAATAAATTAATTAATGATAAATTAATATTGTCAACACTAATTAATTAAGTTTCGAGCTACAACGAGGCACAAATTCCACGCGTCCCCGGAACACAACACTAATTAATTAGCTTTCGGGCTACAACATGCATGAATCCGACGCACGCCCTCCGACACACACCCGAAACATGCTTGAAAATCCTAATGCATGATCGAGAACCAATTAAAACAACGCTGTGGCGTCCTTATGCGTGACCGAAACACGCGACCATCACCAAAGCGTATAATATTTCAAAATTTAATCAATGTGTGATACTTTTTATAACGAAAATAAAAAATCATCAGATTTTGGTGAAGGAGACCTTTGCACAAGGGGAATGCCTTTGTTCCCCTCTCGCAATGGTGGAAAAGTGTGTTACGATGCCGCGATGTGTTCAAGTGCGGTGTAATGTATGAGCTAGGCGACGGCCGTTCCATCAGATTTTTGTCGGATATTTGGACGGGAGAAACTCCTTTGCGCACTATGTTTCCTGTTATTTTTGCCAATGCCAAGAATAAGGAGGCCCGTGTCCTTTTTTGTTGGAATGCTTCGGGTTGGAGATGGCGCTACATCTGCAAAGGCTTCACGATTTCCCACTCATCGAAAAATCGGAGACAACTGATGTTGCTTAAAGACCTACTCCTACACAAACACCCAGGCAATAGTCACGATTCGATCCTATGGCGATGGACCTCCAACCAGGAGTTCATGGTCAAATCCCTATATCAATTCATCACAGAGGGCGGACTGAAAAATCCAATGTATCAACACATATGGAGACTGAAATCCCGGTCAAAATCAAAATCTTCATTTGGCAGCTGCTTCGGAATAGACTTCTCACTGCCGACCGTTTGCTCATCCGAGGTGCAATTGTGGAGCAAAATTGTGCTTTATGTGCTGTTTCCCTAGAAAGTTGCGACCACATTTTCGGCAATTGTGTTTTCTTTCGATACCTACTTTTCTGTGCTGAGAGATCAGATGTTTACTCCAACTATCTGGGAGACGTCAGAAGCCTCTGGTCCAATATCTCAGACATCTCTGGACCAGCGACGAGATCAAAAAGGCTAACCCTATTGGCGGCCACTTGGTGGGTCGTCTGGACGGGCCGAAACAACGCCGTTTTCAGAGCAACACATCCCAACGCCATCCGGTCTTCTGAACGTGTTAAAGGTTTGGAGCACGACTGGTCTACGCAGCTCTGACCGCCATTCGCTTTCCCCTGCTGCCCCTCCCCTTACTTTTCTTTCTCTTCCTTTTCTTTTGTCTCCCTCCTCCCTCGCTGCCTTCCCGACTTTTAGGAGGCCTCAACTGCTTTCATCATGTATGCCTAGTTCATTTCTGCTTAATGAATGAAGCGGGTAGCTTGCTACCTATTTCTCAAAAAAGAAAATAAAAAATCATCATAATTTGATCCAATTACTTAATACATACAATATTTAATTTATCAATCATGGCTCTGATACTAGTTAATAGAATTTTATCGGCATGTAAAACAATAATAAATAATAAATACATATCAAAATTTAAGATCACAAGCAAAAATAAAAATAACTCACAGAGCGCCATAGAGAAAAAATTTCTGATCAATCAGCGAAAGCGAGAAGTCCAGCAGTAATCTGAAAGTCACCAACCGAACTTGGGTAATTTGGTTTCTCCTCCTATCTCATGCACTCTCCTTTATGTTGTGGAACCGATGGTAATTCTTCACCAGAATGCGTATGAGAATGTGGTAGGACCAATACCCCTCTTTATATAGAGTCCAAATCGACTTCCCATCAAAGTCTGATTAAGATTCTATTTAATTTAAATAGATGGAAACGGAATAAGATATACCAACGGAATAAGATATACCATATCAAACAGTTTTATATCTATTAGGATTGACCTTTTATCTATAGTAAATTTAAATTTGAATATGACTAATTGAGCCATATTTATGAAAATTCTAACAATATCAACTATTAAAATAATTAATTTTTAAAATTTAAAATCTAAAATTTAAGAACATACCATATTAACTTTTTAAAATTTTAAAACTCAACCTATAAGTTTTAATTTTTAAATTATAAATTTTTAAATTTTTAGAATGCAAAGTTTACTTTATGAAAATCACCTTTTATCGAAACTCAACGAAATATTTTAAAGCTTTTAACCAAAATCAAGTTTTTAAATCAAAATCAATTATGCGAAGATCACTTTTTCAGAATTTAGACCAAACGGGCCATTGCTGTAGCATTTGGCAACCTCAATTTCAAAATCTAATTCTAATTTTTAGAATCAGTTTTCTAATTTTCAAGAGAAATCTGCCTCTTGAAATCCGATTCTCATTTAAAATTTTAAAATTAAAATTTTGCATTGAATTTTAAGCTATTGATTTGAAATTTAAAATTTAAAATTTAAAATTTTAAAATTTAAATCTAAAAAATTTAAAAATTAAGAATTAAAATTTAAAAATTAAAAATATAAGCTTTTTTTTTTTAGCCACTATGCGTTACACTGCGCAAGTAATAAAATAAAATAAATAAACTCTCCGAAAGTATTTTGTAAAATAAATATAGAATAGAATAGAATAGAATTGTGTTGAGGAATTTGATAACAGGATGGGGTGGGTGAAGTGTATCTGTGTACGGGGACAATGACAATCAACAAGTGGGGCCCACCTTTCTCCTTTAACATCACTTGTTATTTAATAGAAAGCTGTCGTATGATGTGACGTGGGTGCCTTCATAGGAAACTGTGACTTGCTGCTGATCACGTGATTCCCAGAGAAGCTGTGCTTGATACAACCTGCTGCGATTCCTGGAGATAGATAGATTTCAAAAAAAGCAACATGTTTTTTTAGTACACTATGTTGCCTATTCCCAGAGATGGACTGACTTCCACACACTTTTCGTTTTTTTCTAAATATTTATTATTTAAATTTAACAATTAACACTTAAGGCCATGTTTGGTTGGCGGGATAAGCGGGGATAACTCTCGCTATTCCGCCAAACAAAACGAATTTTGGCCGGGATATTTTATCCCGGTCAAACTTCGTTATTCTCGATTATTCCGGAATAGCTGGGATAAACTATTCCATCGTTTTGACGGAATAGCGCTATTTCAAGCTTAATTTTAAATTTAATTAAGATTATAAATTTAGTTAAACATAAATTATATAAACATAATATATTTAATTAATAATAAAACAATAAAATATCCAAGCTAGATTTATAATAAAATATTATTTAATTAATAATTTATATATTAATTTATTTACTAATTAACTAGATAATTAATTAACTATTTAATTTATTACTTTAATAAATATTTAATTAATTTTTTGAGTAATTAATTTACTAATTAAAAATAATTAATTATATTGTTTAATTAATTAATATTTTGAGTAATTTAATTATTTTCTTAATTAATCATCTGACTATTATTAACTAATTTATTTATTAATTTATTAATTTATTAAATTATTTGTAATTAATTAAATTATTAATTACCAATTTATTTATTTATTAATATTAAGGGTTTTTAGCAATATTCATAATTAATTAGTAGATTAAATAAGTTAAATTATTACTTAATTAATATTTTGTCTTAATTAATTAGATAAAATATTATTATTTAAAATTATAATTATTCTTATTCTCGCAATTCCAATCAAACCATCCAAACACTATTTTTCTTATTCCAAAAAAAACCTACTTTTCATCCAAACGCAAAATTGATTTAATCCCTGCTTATACCTCAATTTATATCTATCCCTGGAATAGTCACTTTTTGCTTATCCCCGAACCAAACGATACCTTAAAGTTTAAATTTAAAATTCACAATCCAAGTTTAAAAATTTGAATTTTGAATTCAAAAAAATTAAATTTTGTACTGTGAAAATTCAGGCGTATATTTTCAATTTTAAAATTTTAAAATTTTGTAATTTATTATTCAAAAATTTGAATTTTACCTTGAATTTAAGTTAAAACTCTAAAATCTTGGATTTTAAAAATTAAAATTTGAGTCTTAAAAACTTTAAAATTAAAATTTCTAATTTAAGATGTAAACTTAAAATTTTTAAAATTTGAAATTTAAAAAGTAAAATTTGAAACTTTAAATTTCAAATATAAGATTGAACATTTAAAATTAATATTTGAAATTAACTTTAAAATTTTAACCTTAAATTTATATAAGAATTTAAGATTTAAACTTTAAAGTAAAAAAATTTAAAATATTTTAAAATCTAAAATTGAAAATATTTTAAGAATAGATGCGTAACAAAAAACTAATTTTTAATTATAGCAAACAAAATTAAAATACTTCATCAATAGTTGATTAATTTATTCAATTTAACAAAATTTACAACTAGTATTACTGTAATATTTCGAATAAAAAATTATAAATATGGCAGTTTTAATAAATAAAAAAAATAAAAGTTAGCATTTTATTTCAAAAAATAAAAAATAAAAGTTAGCATTTTATTTATACCCGAACCAAACGAGGCCTTAAGGGAAAACAAAACAAAAAATTTCTAATTTTTTTAAAACGTATTTTGGTTGCCTAACAATCCATATTTATACCGAAATCAAACGAAGCCTTAGGTTCGTTTGGTTCGGAGTTAAGTAAGAATTGATTATTCCAGAGATAGGGTTAAGTTTACGGTTAAGCTTGGAATAGACCAATTTTACGTTTGGAAGAAAATTAAGTTGTTCCCGGGAATAAGAAAAATAGTGTTTGGATAGATTAGATGAAATAAGAAGAATATGGTGTAATTATAAATAAAAAATAATGATTTTACCCTAATTATTATATTTGAATTTAAAATTTTATTTTATATTTAAAATATCAAATTTAATAGATAACTTTATAAAATTAAAAAATTCAAGTATAAAATTTTTAAATATAAAATGTCAAATTAAAAAATTTAAATAATTAAATATAACAATTTAAAATTTAAAATTTAATATTTAAAATTGAAAATTGAAAAATATAAATATATATTTTAAGATTACAAATTATAAATTTTTAAAATTTCAAATTTTAAATTTCAAATATTAAATTTAAAATTTAAATAATTAAAAATAACAATTTAAAATTTAAAAACAACCATTTAAAAAGTAAAATTAAAATTAAATTTAAAATTTAAAATATAAAATATAAAATATAAAATATTAATTTTAAAATTACAAATTATAAATTTTAAAAATTTAAAAATTAAAATTAAAATTTTAAATTTATATTAAATTGGGGTGGGATTAACTTTAATCCCACCCGAATTCTAGGGGGGGTTAACCACCTTAACACCCCCCCTCCCTCTTAACTCCCAACCAAAACTCCCAACCAAACGATAGCTAAGATATCCAAGTTAAAAAATAATTACTTTTTAAAGTTAATCTTGTCAGGTCGTCGTATCAATTATTAAGGTAATTAATTTTAAAAATTTTAAAATATTTAAAAATTTTAAATTTGAAACTTTTGTACTACGTTGATTCCCGGGCGTGGGACCATCAATAAGTGGGGCCCACATCACTTTTTATTTAATAGAACAATAAATTAGTCTGTCTTATCGGTAACTGTGTCGGGTGATGTGATGTGGGTTGCTTCTGGTGGAAATTGTGCCCTGCAGCTGCTGGGTGGGGGAAATGAATCAATGATCAATGATCAATGATCAATGATCAATGATCTGATTCCTCCGCAAGAAGTAACATTGTGTAATACATGGAATCCTAGAAAAGCACCACTTGTTTAATCCTGAAGGCAGATTCCCACACACTTTTTAATTCTTTAAAAATTTAAATCTAAATTTGAAAATTTCAATTTAAAATATATTATTTAAATTTAAAATCTAAAATTTAAAATTCAAAATTAAATATTCAAAACTCAATACTTAAATTTTAAAATTTAAAATTTAAAATTTAATCTAAATTTTGAATTCTAAAATCTTAAAATTTGTAATTTGAAAAATTAAGACGTACAGTTTTGAGTTTTAAAATTTTAAAATTTCAGATTTAAAATTTATAATTTCGAAATCTAAATTTTTGCCTTGAGTTTTAAGTTATGAATTTTAAATTTGAACAATGCAAAATTTACTCTATAAAAATCATTTTTTGTTTAGACTCATCCAAACACTTAATTTAGAGTTTTTAACCAAAATTACTTGAAAATCTTTTTTCCAGAATCTTGGCTGCACGAGCCGTTGATCGAGCATTTAGCGGCCTCATTTTTAAAATATTTTCCTGATTTCTAAAATCAGTTTTCTAATTTTCAAGGTCTAAAATCAAAAACAGCAAAAATTGATTTATTAAAATCTAATTTTAATTTTAAAATTTAAATTTTAAATTTCGCATTGAATTTTAAGTTAAAATTTTAAAGTTTAGAATTGAACTCTTGAAATTTAAAAATTAAATTTAAAAGTAGGAATTTTTAGAGACCATCCATTATACGGCACAAAGAATAAAAGAATTAAATTCTTGGAAAATATATTTTGTAAAATAAATGTAGATTTGCGTTTGTCCAATTTTATAATCGGATAGGGTGGGTGACGTGTCCAATCTCGGGATTGACGTGGGACAATGGACAATCAACAAGCGGGGCCCACCTTGTTCCCTCACCATCACTTGTTATTATTTAATAAAAAGAAAAGTGTCCTATGATGTGATGTTGGGTTACTTTGTAGGAAACTGTGGCTTGCTCAGGTGGGAGATCACGTGATTTCCACAGATGGATTCCCAGAGAAGCTGTGCTTGATATACTGTGCTGCAGCTTCTTGGAGATGGATTTCCAAAAAAAGCAACATGCGTTTAATACACTACTATGCTGCAGATTCTAATAGATAGATGGATTTCCACACACTTTTCATTTTTTCTAAAAGTTTAAATATAAATTTAAAATTTTCAACTTAAAAATTATTATTTAAATTTAACATTTAACACTTAAAATTTAAAACTTAAAATTCAGAATTGAAGTTTAAGAATTTAAATTTTGAATTCAAACATTTTAAATTTTGTACTGTGAAAATTCACACGTATATTTTAAATTTTAAATTTTAAATTTTAAATTTTATTATTCCAAAAAATAAATTTTACCTCGAATTTAAGTTAAAAATCTAAAATTTTGAATTTTAAAAATTAAAATTTGAGTCTTAAAAACTTTATAATTAAAATTTTGATTTCCTACTAAATATGTAATTTGAAAATTTTAAAATTTAAATTTAAAAGTAAATTTTGAACCTTTAAATTTCAAATATAATATTTAATATTTAAAATCAATATTTGAAATTAAATTTAAAACTTTAACCTAAAATTAAAATAAGAATTTAACATTTAAAATTTAAAGTAAAATTTAAAAATTGAAAATATTTTAAAAATAGACCCATAACAAAATTAAATTGTTAAATTTAGCAAACAAAATTAAAATAGTTAATCAGTAGTTGATAAATTTATTCAATTTAACAAAATTTAAAACTAATTTTACTGTAATAATTCAAATAAAAAAATTATAAATATGGCAGTTCTAATGAAATATAAAAGTTAGCATTTTATTTCAAAATAGTCGAGTGAGAGATCTCCAAACTTATTTATGCAAACTTGTCGATCAATGTACTATGTTCACTATATGATTAGTAGACTATTCGGTCTCATTCTATTCTATTCTGTCACGCCCCGGGCTAGTTTTAGAAGGGGGAATACGTGCCAATTTTTTTTTTTTTTTGAAAGCCTAGTTTGCGCAACGTATAGACCCGCCACAAATACATGGTCCACTGTACACACGGACAAAGCCTCCGCTGTATTTGTACGGCGTACACAACATACAACAGGATCACAACCACCATTCATTCATCACAAAACCACAACAACACAAGAAGATTCATACAGCTAATAGTCCTTAAACCTGTATGAATCTAAGCAAGTCCTTAGGCGAAGGATGATGCGATGCACAGGCAACAGATCATTCTAGAAAACTGCTCCTTACCCAAAAGCTTTATTTTGAAATCCTAACCTCAAACTGTAGTACACTGAATTTCAGTGCATCGTACCGAACTTCTACAAATTGTGGAGTTCCGGTGGAAAAATAGCATGAGAGGCTATATGTGAGGTTTCAGCCAAGTTTGGGACTTGTGCGAAGTGTTTTCGGCACAAATGAGGCGCGAAAATAGACTTCGAAATGTTAAAACTGCTGAACTTGTGAAGTCTGCATTGGATTCCGGTATGTGGACCTCCATACCGGAACTGAAGTGATTAGTACCGGTATGTGATGAGGTATACCGGAATGCCATGGTCGAAACCGAAAACCCAGCTCTCGGGTTCTGCGAAATTCTCTGGGGTATACCGGAACTAACACCCGTATACCGGTATGCACATGCACATATCGGTATACAGTGTTACGAAAATCCAGTTTTGGCTGGTTGAAGGTGTTATTTGTGGAGAGGGGCAAATGAGTCTTTTCACACTCGAGGGAGTGTTAGAAAGGTAGGGAACACCCCCCTTTCTCAGTCATCTTTCTCCTCCACTTCTCCTCTCCATCTCCTTCACTTTCTCTCTCTAGAGACCTCTCCAAAACTTGAAGAAAATGGTGGATTGATCTTGAAAAAGACTTCCAAAAAAGAAAAGAAGCTTCTTGGTGCAAGAAGAAGCTTGGGAAATTCGTGGTTAAGATTAGTTCCTCACGTTTTGGGTTCAAACCTTGGATTTAATCCCTTGTTATGAGGCTTTTGGGAACCCTAGGCAATCTAAAACACAAAATGTGGAGATTGGCTAAGAAATTTTGAGGTTTTACATTCATGCATGTGAAACCTAGGTTAAATGAGAATTTTTGCCATGTGAGGTTCTAAAAATATTTGGACCTTCGGGAATTACAATTGAGGCATAGGAAATCATGTTAGAATACTTGATTTCGAGTATTGAGTTGAATTACGGGTTCGTAACGAGTAACGAACCGTTTTCTTGTAGAAGCTTGGGTTGAAGCAAAACTCAAGGCTTGGACACTTAGGGGCTTGAAGAATACAAGAATTTGGAAGCTCTTGAGGTGGATTTGTGTTTACCGAAGTGATTAGGTCACTTCCATGTCTAGGGTAAATATCCATTTAAAGATAAAATGGTATGTGTTGTGAACCCTAGAACTTGCATGTTGGCAAAGATAAAATCATGATAGGTAGAGCAATGAGCTCCTATTGCATGATATAGAATTCAAGTATAATTCAATTATCTATACTTGTTGCATGGTTGCATGTATGATTGAAATCTAGTGTTATTGAACATAGGTTGGAACATGTGAGAATAGAACCTAGTGTTATTGAACATAGGTTGGAACATGTGAGAATGGAACCTAGTGTCATTGAACATAGGTTGGACATGAGATTGGAACCTAGAGTTATAGAACCTAGGTTGAGAATGAGAAAGTAAACCTAGTGTCATTGAACATAGGTGAGACTTAGTGACTTGAACCTAAGGTCATGAGACTTAGGTTGGCAAGTGAAAAATGTGAACAATGGGATGTGCGACGATTTTGCTATCCCGGGTATGCGACGACTTCGCTACCATGCCATGAGTTGACGGTGTTGAAACGGGATGTGCGACAATTTTGCTATCCCGGGTATGCGACGATTTCGCTACCATGCCATGAGTTGGCGGTGTTGAGATGGGATGTGCGACGAGGTTGCTATCCCGGGTATGCGACGAGTTCGCTACCCATGCCATGTGATGGCGGTGTTGAGATGGGGTATGCGACGATTTTGTTATTCCGAGTATGCGACGAGTTCGCTACTCGAACTAGGAGGTGACGATTTCACTCCTTGAATGTTAGAACCATTATGGTGAGACGGCGATTCCGAAACCATAAGCAAATGACAAGTAATTGAACTTGGTCAATGTGAAATATATGATAAACCTAGGAGAGAATGATAATTTACATTTCATTTGGTTGCATCCTTTATGTTTATTTACAAGCATGTAAATATTTCTTGCATAGTTATTTGTGATCTAACTTATGCATATGGTGTTTCTTTGGACCTGGTGGGTCGAGCTTCTCTCTAGGGTGGCCTTACCCACTGGGAACTATGTTTATAGTTCTCACCCCACGTTTTTCAAGTCCTTCCGCGAGTGACGCGGCGGAGCGAGGCAAGGATTTGGCTCTTTAGATAGCGGCCCTTCCATTTTGGTGATACATAGAGTTGTACCCCTAGTCTTGAACTTTGATAGTTTAGGGGATTTTAATTAGATGTATGAATCTTGTATATTCCATAGTTTTGGAACATGATGTATGTAATGAAAAAGAAAGAAAAAACCACATCCATAACTAACTGATAGAGGATAAGGGTAACAACCAAATCTGGAGAGGGAAGCCTCACAGGTCGGGACCTCTAGTACCACTAACTAGGCGTGTCTCGCTGTGTCCCGACTCTCACCACCCTGCTCACCTGAAAACAACAACGAGGGCGGGGGGTGAGAACATGTAAATATGTCTCCCCTCCCAGTGGGTACCGCAAGCCGACGAAGGCGAGGTGTACACACCGGCACGAGGGTCAACAAATAGATAGATAAGGTAAACAGTAGCACAAGTAAGTATGAGGCTGACATACAACTGAACAACTATGCTACTGTAGGCAACTGGTATATGCATCAAAGGAGATAACCACAAAGTAAACCCAATCCATAGCCACCGGGACGTATCCCTGGCACTGTCACCTGCTCATCTCTCGGCACATAAATTTTCTAGACGCACTGCATCAAGGCTCACAGGTCGGACCAAACTCAACGACCCTTTTCCGGAAAAGAACACCCCCAGGCGGTGGATTAGACCGCTAGTGTACGTGAAGTGCTAGAAGAGCTGTGACGATCGATGCGAATGCTCAATCCACAGAACGACAACGAGTCGTGAAGCAACTGATAAACCACAACGAGGATCGCTCGGAATAACAGGCGATCACCACCGACCAACTAGGTCGTCTCAAGAATCATGCAAACCACAACTATCTACTATCCAAGCACACATAAGTAGAGTCAACGGGAGTCAAGTGAACTAATAACTGAAATGCAAGAGAAGGGATAGAAAGGTATCATCGTAGTCCACTGAACCGACTCCGGATCGAAGTACCCACCTGTCGAAATGCTAGAGCCTAACACCGACGGCTCCTGGAAACCACGACAGGACCTACGAAAGACTCACAGGGTCAAGGTCCACCAAGTCGACACTAAACAGAACGCTCACACATCCCGAAACCGACGGATCGCCCGGAAAACCCACCGGGACGATCCCGAAACCACACTAAGCTCCACAGGGGTACCAACAGCCAAACCAGGTCCATCGCTGTCCCCAACCACACCAAAACAAGGTGACAAGACAGCGAGCACAAGCTCGAGGTGCCACGAACACAAACGCACCCGAAACGGCTTCCCGGGTTCCCGAAAAGTACCGATTTGACACCGGAACCCTTCGTCACTCATCCGCTGTCCTCAAAACTTTGGGACAGCGATGAGGAACAGCCAACGAGGCTAAATGATGAAGCCAAGTCACTCGCGAAAACAACAAGTGAGTCGTACGACTAAAAACACGCGTTTCACCGACTATTTCATCGAAAAATGCACCGAAAATAAATCCGGATCTCTGCGAAGGGCGAAGGAGTTGGACAACCAGTCCACAGGGTCTCAAGGGTCATGCCCTTGCTGCCCGCAGCATCGCAATGCTGCCACAATCACAAAGAACCCTAAAACAAGCAACAATTACATACAAAACAAGCATAATTAAGGCCGTTCGAGCAATCCGTACTTCCGCACAACCTTCCGCAAGCACCAGCAGTTAGGTAATGAGGTAACGGAGGCCGTGCTCATAGCCTCACTGCAACATGGCCAGTCGCGAGCACAGAAATGGCATAAAAATAGTGAATGCAAGAGATAAAATAGCTCGACAAAGGCCGAACAGCGAAACGGCACATCCAAACAGGAAACTAAGATGAGCATGATAATCAGCGCATCGCCGCGATCATCGTGCTCACCTTCCCGAGCTTCGGGAGGCAACGAAGAGCAAGATGCAAGCATGCGGCCCAAAACACAACCAAAAGAGACCCTAGCCGGAGCAACTAGCTCCGGCCGGCTGCCGGCCGACATGCACGGCGCACGGCGGCCAGGGTCGGATGCGGGGGAGGTGAGGAAGAGGGTGCTCATCTCAGCCGGCGGCAGAAAGCGGCGGCGGTGGCGCGGGAAGGAGAGAAGCACTCGGGTTGGCTACGGCTCAGCGGCGCGGCAACGGACGGCGACGGCGGCCGGCGGCGACGCGAGCACCGGCAAGAGGAGGTCGCCGGACGTCGGAAGGCCGGTGACCACGACAAAGAAAACGGGCGGTGGCGGCGGCGGAGGTAGCTCGGCCGCGGCTGCCCTAGTTGCCCAGGCCGAGCCCGCGGCGCTCCGGCGGCACGGCGGCGGCCGGGGAGGAAGGCGACGGCGCCAGAGGTCAGGAGGTGGCGGCGCGCACCCTCCAAGGCGGCGGGAGGCAGAGGCGGCTCGGGTCCAAACACCACGGCCCGCAGCTGCCCTAGCAGCAGATGGTAGCAGCCTGGCGGCGGCTCCCGACGGCTCCCGGCGGTGGGGCAGGTCGCCGGCGGTCGTGCTACCTTAGGGGAAGCACATGCGTGGGTTGCCCCTGGGTGCACACCGCAGGGAAGAAGAAGAAGAAGGAGAAGTAGTAGTAGTAGTAGAAGAAGAAAAATGGAGAGAGGAGGATGGCTGGAGTTTGCGCCGGCCAGGGGTGGTCGGCGGCGCTCGGAGAGATGGCAGAGGAGCTGGGGAAGAGGAGGGGCACCTCTGGGAGCTGAGGGAGAAGAAGAGGGAAGGAGAACTCACTCTCTCTCTCCACACACACACACAACACACATATACACACATGTAAATTTGCACAAAAGCCCCTCAAACACAGCATATAGCCCCTGGGTCCCTCACAGCAGGAATGAAATGCCCAGACACCCCTCCACAAACAATCTCACGCAAAACGGTGCGTGAAATAGGGTCCAGATCATGAAACAGTAAAATGTACAATTCGACCTCTCAGCGAAGAACATGGAAAATCTTTCGATCCGTCTATTGCATGTCGAAACGGATTGCGCCATCGCGTTCAGCACTGCCGAGACATCGAATCTACCATTTTGGATCATCAGAAATGGACTCCGGATCGCGCCGTTAAGTCGTTCTCTCTCCGCAACCAAAGCAAAAACAATAAAATACACATAATATTTACAACTTATATACATATATATAGAACTAGGCTGGAATACTATCAATAGCACCAAGCTATTGGTGCTATTAGTTTTTTAGCCTTTGGATTGAGAAATGTGCGGTTAGGATGAAGTGGGCCCCCTAGGGTTGAGTGGGTGGTTGGTTGAATAGTATAATCTAACGGGTAAAAATAATCAAAGGGTTAAATCTAACGGTGGAAAACTCGATAGCACCAAGCCCTTGGTGCTATCGATAGTATCACAGCCGGACTCCATATATATATATATATATATATATATATATATATATATATATATATATAGAGTTGAGCTAGAATACTTTTGGAAGTACCAACCCCTTGGTGCTTCCACATTTTTAGTCTTTGGATCTACTTTTTAATTACTAATAGCCTTTAGATCAAACACTATTCTACCTACCATCACCTACCACCACCTACCACCATCATCCCAACCCTCCAAATCTCAATCCAAAGGCTATAAACCCACAAGCACCACCTCCTTGATACTCTTAGAAGTATTCTAGCTCAACTCTATATATATATATATATATATATATATATACGTATACAGATCAAATACACAGTAACAGGGGAGAGGAACACAGAATTCAAATTTCCAAAAAATTGAATTCTCACATCACTCCCACCTAACAAGAAGTTTCGTCCCCGAAACTTACTCACACACCATCCGCGAACAACAGCGGATACCACTCACGCAAAGCAAACTCCAGCTCCCAAGTAGTCTCACGCTCCTCGCGACTCGTCCATTGAACCCTCACAAACAGAAAACTCCGGTTCCTCAACTGCTTCACCTTGTGAGACAAAAACCTCAAAGGCACCTCATCGTAGCTGAGCTCCTCCCTCAGCTGAACCGTCGTCGGGCTGATCACGTGAGAAGGGTCGGGGATGCACATTCGATGTATAGATACGAGGAAGACAAAGTGCGCCCGAGCACGACTAGGAGGAAGAGCTAACCGATAAGCCACTGGGCCCACACGCTCAAGGGTCACGAACGGTCCCACAAAACACAGACTAAGCTTGCTCTGCAATCCGAACTGCTTGATCCCTCGAGACGGCGACACCGTAAGCAGCACATGCTCACCGACCTGAAACTCTAGGCCCCGTCGTCGCTGGTCCGCGTAGCTTTTCTGCCGGTTCTGCGCAGTCAGCAGTCGCTGCCTCGCACTGCGAATCCTGGCCTCTGCGTCCTCTAACATGTCAGGCTCGATCACTCGACGCTTATCCACGTCATCCCAGCAGATCGGTGATCGACAACGACGTCCATACAACGCCTTGTACGGTGCTAATCCAAAGCTCGCTTGGAAGCTGCTGCTGGCGAACTCCACCAAGGAAAGGTACTTGAACTAACCCTCACCAAAATCCAAAACGCAAGCTCGGAGCATATCCTCAAGAGTCTGAAAGACTCGCTCCGACTGCCCATCACTCTGAGGGTGGTAAGCTGAGCTGAAGTAGAGCTTCGTTCCCAGTGCCTGTTGCAAGCTCCTCCAGAACTGAGAAACGAAGCAAGAACCCCGATCCGAAACGATCAACACTGGCACTCCAAGCAGCCTGACGATCTCATCCAACTAGAGTTGTGCCAGTCGATACCGAGACCAAGTCGTGTGTACCAGTAAGAAGTGAGCTGCTTTCGTCAATCGGTCACAAAAACCCAGATCGCAACATGACCTCGCTGAGAACGAGGCAACCCGGTGACGAAATCCATGGTAATCTGCTCCCACTTCCCTTCAGGTACAGGCAACGGTTGAAGCTTCCATGCAGGTCGCTGATGCTCAGCCTTCACCTGCTGACAAACCAGTCACTGTGCCACATGCTGAGCTACATCCATCATCATGCCAGGTCACCAGAAACTCTGCTTCAAGTCGCGGTACATCTTCGTCCCTCAGGATGAACGGTGTACGACAAGCGGTGTGCCTCAGTCAAAATCTCTCGCCTCAAATCCCGATCACTGGGCACACACCTCCATCCTCGAAAGCGAAGGGAATCATCGGCATGAAATGTGAAGTCATCATCTCTGCCCTGCTCGGCCTCTGCTCGCACTCTCTGCAAGTGGGAATCCATCAGCTGCCCACCAAAAATCCGATCATACAAGGTGGGCTGCACCACCAAAGTCAACAACTGTGCGGTAGCTCCATAAGGTAAAATCTCCAACTCTAGTCGACGAAACTCCTCCACCAATCGATCCTGGTCGGTGATCATGAGAGACAGCTCCGCCGAAGGCTGCTTCCGGCTAAAGGCGTCTGCCACGACGTTCGCCTTGCCCGGATGGTATTGGATGGAGATGTCGAAATCCTTCAAAAGCTCAAGCCACCATCTTTGTCTGAGGTTCAGCTCCTTGAAGAGGTACTTCAGACTCTGATGATCCGTGAACATCTCGCAATGCGCTCGATACAGGTAGTGTCTCCAAAGCTTGAGAGCAAACACCACTGTTGCTAACTCGAGACCGTGCGCCAGATAGTTCTTCTCGTAGTCCATCAACTGGCGCGAAGCATACGCGATGACCTTCTCTTGTTGCATGAGCACGCACCCCAATCATATCCGAGACACATCGCAGTAGACCACAAAATCCTCACCAGGCTGCGGCAATGCTAAGATAGGGGCACGAGTCAAACTGTCCTTCAACTCCTAGAAGCTCATCTGGCAAGCGGGAGTCCACAAAAACTTCTCGCCCTTCCTCGACAGCTTGCTCAAAGGGGCGGCGATCTTTGAGAAACTCACAACAAAACGCCGGTAAAACTCGCCAAGACGAGGAAGCTCCTAATCTCCATCACAGGAGTCGGAACAGGCCAAACCACCACAGAGTCCATCTTTCTTGGGTCCACCGCAATACCAGACTGCGTCACGATGTGACCCAAGAAGGAAACTTCTCGAATAGATCAGTATGTCATCAAAGAAGACCACGACAAATTGCTCCAAGAACTGCCGAAAAACCCAGTTCATCAATTCCATAAAAGCTGCCGGGGCGTTCGTCAAACCGAACGGCATAACCGTGAACTCGTAATGCCCGTAACGAGTCTGGATGGCCGTCATCGCAACGTCCTCGGCCTTGATCTTCAGCTAAAGATAACCTGGCTGCAGATCAAACTTCGAGAGTACCGAGGCTCCCTGGAGCCGGTCGAAGAGATCGTCGATCCGAGATAGAGGGTACATAAACTTCACCGTCATCTTGATAAGCTCGAACTCACAATCAAGCCAACGTAAAACCTTGCGAGTCCATCACTCTGGTGTACAGGGTTTTTAATCGCAGCAAACGATAAAATCACTAGTGATGCCAAACACCTGTCTTCAAGTGATCGGACACGCGCTCCAAACCAAGACTACACGAAAGCCGCAACGAAAACCTTGTACGCAAACACACGCACTGAGACCTCGGAGCCAACAACCAGGCTCCCGACATCCGATCACCAAGGCACCAAAACTCATGGCAAACACTGAGATCACCTTACAAAACAAAACCTTTTAGCTGTGAAGGCACAGCTACCGAGCTAAAAGGCAACCAGACTCAACTGGAGTCAAACCATTCGCAGTGATGGCAAATCATGCCAGGATTTGCTCAAGGCACACTACGTGATCAGGGATGACCACCACACAGCTTTCTCACAAGACGACGTAGAGATTGTCTCGCAAGAGAAAGCACCGACCCTATCCAGAAAGTCCCAAAGGGATAGGGTATTTCGTCCTAACTTTTGACACTACGTTGTCTGCAGCCAACGTACTTATCAAAAGAAAGCAAAATATCCAAAGATCAAACGCCGACAACAAGTTGGCAACACCACAAAGGTACCAGGTCAACCAACTCAAAAGCTGGACCAAAATCACGAAAGAATCACCGAATTAATGAGAAACAGCAAACCGACGGCTACACGCGACATGGGGTCGCCAACCACACGAACCAAAGCGAAGGAAAACAAATCCAGCGTCGACTAACCAACGTCAAACGCGGTGAGACCTCCAACAATAACCAGAAAGATCTCGCGACAGCACGAAAGCCTACAAATACCACCAGAAATCCCAAAACACACCAATTTAGGCGTTAGGATAGCCGCAAACCAAGTAGGCACCAACAAAAATGTCACGCCCCGACACCGCCACTTTGGTCGGTTCAGGCACGCGCACAGACCGCCGAACGAACAGAGTTTCCCCTGTCCGCCGAAGGCGTAAACAAAACAGGTACAATGAATTTCACCCAGGAAATATAACATAGCACAGTTTTGCACGAGGGCATATCACAAGAGCATGAATGTAAACTAACTATTACAACATTCCATTCATCCACATTTTACATACATTTTTCTCAATATACATCTTTCGCTCTCGAATACATTACATTCGATAATAACTTTACATTCTTTTCTTTTACTTGTCATAACAAGGGTAATCTACACAGGGTAACGTTGCTATCTAGGGCGCGACGCCCACGCCTCGGTCTGGTGCTGCTCCGCTAATGGATGGCTCTACAAAATAGTGGGATGAGAACTAAAAGAAGTTCCCAGTGGGTTCGGCCGCCGACCTCGCCGATTTTCCCACTAGGTCCAACAAGGCATAGTAATACAAAAGGAGATAGCAATATAATATATAAGCTGAATATGTAGTCTACCACTACAAAACATACAACATGCAACAATGAGCACTACTATGCCTTACAATAAGGAATGAATGTCATGTTCTAATATGTTCAACGGTGTCCCTCACACACTCTTGACCCAATTCATTCTTGACCCAATCAGGGCTTCTCACGAGACCAAGCCTAACTCACAAGAATATCATGATCGACCCCACACACAACATGTAATCTCACTATGCTCACTCTCTACATAAGATGCAACACATGCATAGGGTACAAAACACAATATGGTCAATCAACCTGTCTCTTTCATCTTGGACCCAATCGCACCGGCTCACCCGTAGGCCAAGCCACAACTCACCACACCAAGTCACGTGGGGGAGAGGTCTTTCATTCCTAGCCAGCCATCATGACCGTCAGACGGGGAGGGCTCCCGGGGGCCTTCACACCCGTGTTTGTGTGACACTCCGGAGCTCACGACTTGGGAGTCGCGACCTCCACAAGCCAACAACAGACTATGTGAGTATGATCTGCCCTCCAAACTCGAGGACCTTCCACCTACTGGTGGGGAATAACCAATGTAATGTCATGTAATACTCAACAATGGCAAGACACAATGTGCAATACTACAAATGCAATGACCGAATATCTCTTTGGCGCTCAAGGTTCAAACAACACATGTCAGTAGATTCATGCCACTAACCACGGTGACAACCACAACATCACGGGATCTCTTTTAATCCCTAGCATGGTCCAGAGGATATCTTTCAATCCCTCGCATGCTCTATAATATCAAAACACTAGTTGTCACGCTACACATGCACCGACCCAATTTTCTCCACTCATACTAGAGATTCTACTCAAATATGTCGCGTGCATCAATCGAATGTACAAACATCACAACATGTGGACATAAGCAAATATGCAATGCTCATAATACATGGAACTATAACAAATAACACATTAGGCTTATGCAACAACCTAATCCACGTTCCATCACTAGGTTCACATTCACTATCACAATGACACTAGTGTTTCGCTTTGTTTCAATGTCCACACTTTATTTTCTATGTCCAATCCACTAGTTTCTCTACTAGTTCAATACTTCACTAGGGTTCACATAGCACTAGGTTTATGCGTCCTAAGTTTCAAGTTTTCAATCATGATTATTCACAACTAATTTAGGAGACATGCAAGTTTCTGGAATAAGAAATAATTGAACCCTATTACATGCAATTTCATACATATATACATATATGCTCAAAAGTAGAATTTAGACATAGAAAGAAATTCAACCATTTCGGATAGCACCCCCCACCTCGTATCGACGTTTAGGAGCGGGATACCAAGTTTCGCGATTTATCTCCGCCGAAAAGCCTCGACCCAAGCCTAACGAATCATATTCCGCAAAATCTCTCAATCGGACGCCAAACCTCGTCGTAGTCCAAAACGAAGTTGTCCACCGCGTTGAATTAACCTTCAATTAAGGTTTTACAAGATCAATTTAGATCAAAACCTCTTAGAGACAAAATTTCATTTTCTAAGCCTAGGGTTCAAGTTCTACATGAATACTCCAAATTTAATGATTAATCTTTCGATTAATTGGTTTAGAATTATCTAGGACTTCCAAAAATATCAAAACCACCTCTCTTAACATCCATCCAATATTAAAAATTCACCAAAAAAAATCTATTCGAAATTATAATAATAAAATACTACCTCGCAATCGAAGCGCCGAAAAAATTCAACGCGCGCGGGGCTCGATCGGCTCGTCAAACGACCCAAGAAATCTTTCTATTTTCTCTTCTTCTTCTCTTTCTCTTCTTTTCCCTTCCTTTTCCTCTCCCTCTCTCTCTCTCTCTACGTATAGGTTGAAGAGGAGGATAAGCATGAAGGGATCCCTGGCAGCTTAGTGGGAATCCACTAAGCAATGTCACAATTGCCTATAGGTCCAAAAGAATTAAGCATATAAATTTTAGTCCAATTCAGAATCTGATATTTTTTATTTTAGACCTTCTGAATATCCGTTTGCGCCTAAATTTGACAGTCATGCTCGGTTTAAGTTAATCAGAAAAACTGATCATCACTATCTAGTTTCAGACCATTTTTTGGTCACCGAAAGCTCTACCGACTAAAATCTCTAGCATATTGCTGTTATATTTTATTTTCACTTTTCGGGGGTCGGAATGGCATGAAACTTTTATTCTAGCCTCAGAAAAATAATTCTGACATATTCTCAAAGTTTCATAATTTTATGACACTGTGAATTTTCTGCTAAAAAAATCAGCCATGTTCCTTACAGAAAATTCCAAACCTCCTGTTTTCATTCTAATTTTCGCACAAGTTATTTTCAACTTATATTTTACTTCTCTAACTCCAATAAAATTAGTATTTCACACTATTTTTATTTCCACTTACTTTTATATTAAAAATCCGGTACACTACATTCCACCCCCCTTAAAAAAAGTTTCGTCCGCGAAACTTAGATTCATGCCTCAACTCTCTTTATCGAATAGATGGGGGTATCATTCCATCATCGCGTTTTCCAAGTCCAGGCAGCTTTATAAAGCTTACGACATAGAGGCACGCGAGTGCACGGCTTCTCTACACGAGCCGGGATGCGAACAGTGATTCTTCGCACGTCATATGCTCTCAAACGGCTTATCACGAATCTCAATCCGCGTGAAAGGACCAAAATGCCCTATTTCAGGCATTCTGCGCAGCTTGGGTCCGGATCCCATAGCCAGGTCCAGACTCTTGCTCTTTCCCAGCCTCGCACAGTAACCCGAAAGTAAGGATCCCAATCCCGGGTGCGGAACCCGAGAGCATTTTAGCTCACAGTTCGCCATCTCCAAAAATTCCAAAATTTAGTTTTTTGGGTCTTTAATTCGCACCCACACATTTTAAAACTATTGGAACTCAATTCCACACTAGCCATTATCGGCTTCCTCCGAACTTTATCCAATTTGGTAAAGTTCGGTATAGCGCACCGAAGTTCAGCATACTACATTTTTTTTTGTAGTCCATATCCACACTTTTGCACCTAGCAGGCTGGGTATCTTGGCCACTCGAGAGTCTATGCCATTACGAGCGACTCTCCTCCAAGTTCATAGTTCCATTATAGAACTCACATTGGTCTGATCACCGGTATCGCTTAAAAGTAATATCATCGATACATCGACCAATCACAAGTAACCTTATCACTTGTGAATTCTTCGCCACAAATCAAGATGGTACATTTGGTACATCCTCAACTCCAGCTCACTTAGGAGCATCATCCTCAAATCCCTGCGTGGCTTCTACTTTTCCAACGCCTCACAAGAAGCATGTCGCTTCGATTTCATCTGCCACGGGTTAACATCACGTCGTCCTCATGACGAGCTCACACGAACACTTCGTTCGTGAACTAGACTCCCTCTCACCGATACTGCTAAACTCGGCAGTTGGTGACATAGCATCAAGACGAATGGTATGACCGAGCCTTCGTACCTTAAGTTACTACCCTCAACGCTCTAAGCACAAGTGATGCTCTCACCGCAAGAGCTTCCAACTAAACCGCTAATTTCTGCCTACCACGGAGGGTCCATAGACCAACATCCGCATAGGCCTATCGCCTAAATTCACATCTTAACGTCGCATAACGTCTCTCGCTCGCCAACGCAGACTCAATCGTCACTCGGCGGAGTCCTCACTTAGGAACTCGTACAAATACTCCAACCAGGAGTAACCAAGACGCCAAACTTCTACAAGTCCTAGAGTTGGGTCACAACCCCACTCTCGGAACTCTATCGATCACACAACCTCACACGTGGCATTCCACGTTCCCGGATCATAGCTCGGACTACTGCCCCGACCATAAGTCTCTGCCCCACCCGTAGGTCTCGGGCTGCTGTCAACACAGTTGACTGCGCCATACTATATGGTCCCAGGCTCCACAGTCCACACATGGTCCAGGCACAGATCATCCCCAAGCAACACCCAGCACCGTCGCCTCACACGACACGCTCTACCGAGCAATCGGCTCCTAAGCACCTGGTGCAAGCCACCAGCCCTGCAAGCGGTTCGTGGCCCGCTTCACACTTAGCAACGCTCAAGTGCTACTGCCAACGAACCCTCTCGGCAGAACGAACCTGTACTCTACTAATACGATAACTAGAGCGTTCTACGCTTCTATACTTTTTCGTGCTAACCATAAGCACTAAGCTACCTTGCTTATGCTCGCTCACTACGCAAGTACCATAACCCACCTCAGTTTGAGGTACAACAAGGCCTACTTGCCTAATCTTGGCGACAGTCTTACCAATTCTACGATAGTGATTTTCACTCAACTGTCGATCCGTCGAAGTAACATTCGAAACTCTCAGACTACAATCTTTTCCTTCCCTGCGGTGTGCACCCAGGGGGAACCCACGCCTGATCTTCCTCTGAGGTGGCACGACCGCCGGTGACCTGCCCCGCCCGCCGCCAGGAGCCACCGCCGAGCTGCTGTTAGGGCAGCTGCGGGTAGGGGGTTGGTGACCCGAGCCGCCGCCGCCTCCGCCTCCCGCCGCCTTGGAGGGTGTGCGCCGCCACCCTCTGGTCCTCCAACGTCGTCGTCTTCCTCCCCGGCCGCCGCTGTGCAGCCGGAGCGCCGCCGCAGCCGCCGCGGGCTCAGCTTGGACAGCTAGGGCAGCCGCGGCCGAGCTCGCTCCGCCGCCGCCACCGTCGGTTTTCTTTGTCGCGGTCACCGGCCTTCCTAAGTCCGGCGACCTCCTCTTGCCGGTGCTGGCGTCGCCGCCGGCCGCCGTCGCCGTGCGTTGCCGCGCCGTCGAGCCCTAGCCAACCCGAGAGCTTCTCTCCTTCCCGCGCCACCGCCGTCGCTTCCTGCCGCCGGCTGAGGTGAGCACCCTCTTCCTCACCTCCCCCGCATCCGACCCTGGCCGCCGCGCGCCGTGCATGTCGGCCGGCCGCCGGCCAGAGCTAGTTGCTCCGGCCAGGGTGATGTTTGGTTGTGTTTTGGGCCACATGCTTGTGTTCTTGCTCTCTATTGCCTCCCGAAGCTCAGGAAGGTGAGCACAATGATCGCAGCGATGCGCTGATCATCATGCTCACCTTAGTTTTTAGTTTCGCAGCGACGCGCTGATCATCATCGACTTTTGAGATTTCAAAAGAGAGTTCTCGTGTGGAGAACAGTTTTCAAATGATTCTTAAATGTTTGAGATTAGGGTTTCAAAATAAAGCTTCTGGGTAAGGAGCAATTTTCTAGAATGATCTTTTGTTTGTGTATCGCATCATCCTTCGCCTAAGGACTTGCTTAGATTCATACAGATTTAAGGACTATTAGCTGTATGAATCTTATTGAGCTGTTGTGTTGTTGTGATGAATGAATGGTGGTTGTGATCCTGTTGTATGTTGTGTACGCCGTGCAAATACAGGGGAGGCTCTGTCCGTGTGTACAGTGGACCCTATATTTGTGGCGGGTCTGTACGTGGCGTGGGCTAGGCTTTTATAAAAAAAATATATATATTGGCACGTATTTCCGCTTCTAAAACTAGCCCGGGGCATGACAGAAAACTGAAAGAAAGATAATACAGTAGCAATGCAAGTAAGTAGAGAAATAAACAAATATACTACTGTTACTGTAAAAATAATGCATCAACGGACGAATGGTCCAAGTATACCCAATGTAAACCGCCGTGTTGGTCTAAGGACCTCAGCCAATGCCACCAAATGCTCAACCTGGCATACGTCCCTGTTGAAAACCACCACCGGGTCCACGGGTCGGCGACTGACCACTTTTCCGGAAAAGAACACGCTCTTGCGGTGGCCAAACCGCTGGTGTATGTGGAGATGCTCACGAGCTGTGGCGATCAATGCTGGTATGATCAATAGCCATCCATCGGCAACTAGCCGACAATCCTACCCCGCAGGGTAAACCGACCGTATAGGTCATCGGACAACAGTGTCAAGAAACCGACCAACGAGGTCACGAGTATGTCCTGTCATGTACTGATACAATCATGTCCACTCTACTGCTAGAACAGATAAGGAATGCAAGTAGAGTAAAGTAAAGATCTCAAGGTGCCGGCTCAACTCATCTCATATATCTATGAGGAACTGAAAAGGAAAGGGTAGAGGGAATGTCACCGAGCATGCACCACTAGACCAACTTCGTGTCGAAGTACCTACCTGTCACAGCCGCGTCGGAATCCGGGACGCACCGCAAATCAACTGAACCTACGATAGGTCCACCGAGTCAGGGACAAGCCACAAATGACTCAATCATGACATAAACACATATCCCACAAATCTCGAGACTCGGTTTCCCAAAATCGATCTCTACAAATCGCCGGAAGTCCCGAAATCGTATCGGAAGGCACCGACTCGCTTCATGAGTCAACCGCTGTCCCGGAACACATCCATTTGGATGTTCCGACAGTGAACATAAGCTCGAACATCATAGTAATTAATATCGAACCACCGTTCCGATCCGGGTTCCCGGAAGTGTCGATTTCGACACCGAAACCCACTGCCGCTCACCGGACGTCTCCGTACACACGAGACGACCACGAGGACCAGCCAACAACGCTCAGCGGCAAACCCTAGGGCAACCAAACTGCGTCGGATTAATTTCGAACCGAGACCGCGTACCGCCGACGAATTTCGTCGAAAAATGCACCGGAAATCGACATTCGATTTTCGCAAAAGGCATCGGACCTTGGACGATCTGTCCAGAGGTCACCCGCCACCCACACACACTGCCCACAGTAACCCCGAAGTGCACAATTGCATAAAAGCCCTATATAATTCATGAATTCACATTATTTCATGTGAATGCAAGGGTTTTATGACTCGAGAGCGCAAACGAATGGGTTTCGAGATCCGCCGAGTCACATCCTGCAAGGTTTCGACATGCCAGAGACCGTGCTCATGGTCCGAAGTGCAGCGGGTTACTGTGGGAGGCACGCGAGCGGCACAAATTTCAGCGAACGCTGTGCACAGAATATAAATCGCGTATCTCTCAGCATCCAGGGCACCGTTGACCCCAAGGGAGGTGAGCACGATGATCAGCACCGACAGTAGATCATCATGCTCACTTCTGGATGCATCAGGACAGCCACGGATCGCCGGAGTAATGCGATGAACCGCAAGCAACAGGAAAAACAAACTACATAAGGGCTTACCGGCAGGGAGAGCTAGGGCACGGCCGGCGACGACTCGACGGCGGGCACGCCGGCGTGAGGCTCGTGCGGCCGGTCGGGGGAGGTCGCCGCACGCAGTTGCCGGCGACGGCAGATCTGGAGCAACCCGAGCCTGCACAGTTTCAGGCCGAGGTCAACTCCCTTCTCCGGCCACAGCGATGGTCAGGGCTCCACGGGGCGACGATGGCGAGTCGGTGGAGGCCAGAGGGAGGCAGCGGGGGCAGATCTGGGCGGCGGCGGCGGCGGCACGCAAGTCAGCTCAGTCGCCCGAGCCGCACAAGCCCTAGGCGCGGCCGCGGTGGCGCCCAGCGCGAGCGGCGGCGACGACACCGGTCAGGGTCGGTGACGGCGGTATCGGAGGGCCGGGGGATGGTCGACGGCAGGTCTCGGGAGGCGGCGGTGGTGACCTTCTGTCACCACCAGCCCGCACAACCAAGGCTGCTCCAGCCAGGCTGTTGCAACAACGGCAAAGGCCACGGACGGAGCGGGGCGGCGTGCCGAAAGTCAGTGGCGGCGCCAGCAATTTCACAGAGATCAAAGCCCACCTTCCTATGTGGATTCAACCCGAGAAGAAGAAGAATGAAGAAGATGGGGTGGAGGAAGAAGATCCAAGGAGGAGGATGGCCAGGCAGCGGCTCCGGCCGGCGGCGGCGGCTGTGACGTAGGGAGGTCAGCCCGAGAGGAGGGGAGGCGGCTAGGGTTGGCTGAGAGGGATGAAACTGACTAGGGTTAGGGTTTTGCATAAGCAAACCCTAAACCAAGAATATATACCACTTGTCGTTTTGTGCGTAGGTCCACCAAGACCTAACATTTTATGATAGGTCCTTCACAGCACGTGCAATTCGCGCGTAGGTACCTCCCAGCCAAGTTTCATGCAATTTGGTACATAAAATACTGGAACTTTTCACAGAACATCAAAATTAACCTTTTGACCTTCCCTCGGAAAACACGTTATATCCTGCGATCTGTTCATCGAATTTTCGAACGGATAGCACCAGCTCGTTTAGCACTGTCGAATCATCAAACTCACAATTTTGTTTCGTTCGATTAGGTTGTCGATTTGCGACGAACTCATCCTCTTTCCGATTCATCTATACATCAATTGCTTAACGGTCGATAATCGCTTTCAAATCCTCTCGATTAGCGAACTCGCGACTAAAGTCCATCGTCACCAACTTTCTTTCACATGACAGGTCCCTATCCGAGGGTTCACACGCAAAGCGAAGCTTCGGTAAGCTTTGCATAGTCAACACAATGAAGAATAAAAGTCTATTTTTCGACAAGGTCCAGTTTTCTCAAAAATCGTGCATCAAATCCAAAATCTGTTAGTGCCATCGAGTCCAGAATAGTTGGACAGTTGAAACGAGCTATTGGACCACTATGAACGAAGTCCGATACACTCCAGAAGCCATCTCTATTATTTGGCCTTACCGGAAAACCAGAGTTACTATTCACGTAAGTGAATATTCAAAATCGCGTAACTCTTTTATTCCAACTCGTTTTCACCCGAAACTTGACAAGTGATTATGTAATTAAAATACACATAAAAACATCGTCAACGGGGAGTTAAATTAGATAGTAAAAATCTCAGTCCTTACATCATTCCCTCCTTAAAAGAAGTTTCGTCCTTGAAACTTGGCTACATACCCACCATAATCAAATTCGAACATCACTCTTGGGTATTGATCAATTGCACTTCCTCGAATCTAGAATGATTGATCTTCAAAGTAAGGGATGATGAAGGTGCAGTTCCATTCAAGCGAGGTGAGGGAAAAACATACCCTCACAAACTCCACGGACCAAAACCATCGGGATCACTACCATTCAATAACTTGCAGACAAAACAGTACCGCTTCCAGGACAATCCGATCCCATCACTGTCCAAAACTGGAACAACAATAACTCTTCACTCAAAAACTCTAGGTCCACCCAACACTGGTCCACGTAGCAGTAACTAACTCAACTACGTCAAAGGTTCACTCAGGAAAATTCCGGAACAACACCATAAGTCTGGAGTATATTTTCGGAGGCCGAAATGACGCACTCCGACTTACCAACAACGTCAACCTGCTCATCTTGGAGACTACAGTCTCCCACTAGTCTGAGATACAAATAGATCACAGTCAAACCCTTAGAATCGAAAACTTACTTACGATATTCGACTTTCCATGGTCCAAGACCAAACTGTCCGCCTAGACCAAAAGGTCTAAGGCTGCCACAACTAGCTGAGCTTGACAAGTTAGTCAGCTATAGGTACATGCGATTCAACATAAAAAAAAAAGTCACGCGTGTCCGCCACTTGGTAAAAATAGGGTTGCCAATCGCAACTAGTCATCAAAGCCATAAGTGATGCTCAACATCTGTCTCCACGAAACTCGGTCGCTGAAATCCACATGGGACCAGCGATTCAATGTTCCATACCACATCCGGCATCCGATGCCTGTCTCAACGAGACCCAGATGCATCAATCATCAAGTGACCAGAAGAGTAATCCACTCCCATAACCGTGTTTAACCACGCCATGTACCTAGCATTCAAGCACCTGCGTCTACTTCTGAGCCAAAGGCTAGGCTTAGTCCACGTGCCCAGTAAAGTTTACACCTTCTAGGAATGCAATATAGATTGCGACTGAGAGCGCATTATCCCCTTAACCATGCGAGACCTGGCTACTGGTTACTATACAACCAGACCATCACCGAAATACATACCATTGGTGAGGTTAATCCATCATTTACATAACATTTCCTAGGGATAACTCAGAATACACTGCGTGGTCGGAGGTGACCATGATTCTAACCTTTACATGAGATCATCCATAAAGGTTATCTACACGGGAAACACAATATCCCAATCCTAATACTCCCAAAAGAGGGGTAGGGCATTTCGTCCTAACTTTTGACAATACGTTATCTACAGCCAGCACATTTATTAAAAGGAAAGCGAAGTACCATAGATCCATCTCCAATGCCACGTTGGAGAAGTGACACCAGCACGAAATCATTCGATCTCATAATACTGCACCAGAGTGCACCACGACACTAATAAACATTGACTACGAAAGTCGATCATCGAGATTGGACTAGCCATTGAGCCAACTCCCTAGGAGTTCTATGGCTCCAACAACAGAAACATAAACTATCTGCGAAATAGAGTCGCCAACAGCACGAACTAATTGAGATCAACAACTCGACTTTCGAGCCTTACACAATTCCACAAATTACCCTTAAGGTATTCCAATTATCCTATAGAGCTTCATCCTCTATGCCATAAGCATACATACACCACGTGCCTTCCCATACCACACTGATTTAGGTGTTGGGATCGCCTCACACCATGAGTACTCCACAAAAACCTGACATTGAAGCTAAGTCACAACAAATCCTGGCTTACGTCAATAGGCGCAAAGGTCACAAAAAGACCAAAATAGTTGCACTAACAAATCCACCAACATGACATTTAAACATCACTCAAGCGAGAAAGGTCTTCTAAGCTCGCTTCGCAGCACGAACATCCTTCACTTTCATGAGTCGAGCGAATTCCCGTTCATATGCTCACACGAAAACCACTACCTTGCAGAAACTGAAGTTCAGGGTCAATAAGGGGCCCTATAACAATCTCGATACACTCCAACCACTCTAAAGATCGGGTCCATGCCAATAACTTATCCGAAGAAAGAGGAAAACCTCACTCGTAAGCTATCGCCAACTTACCTCGACTATCCAAAACCTCAGTTCGCTCTTCTCTCCATAGCTTTTGCTACCATTAGAGAAAGAAAATTAGGGTAGGCACCACGGTTCTACCCGCCAAAGCTTTACTCATACCATAATCGCACGAGCAGTCGGTAAATAAGCCTCGGGCCGCACACCAGCAGCCCACACAATACTCGTGGTCAAACTCGCATAAATCATCATCTCCACAGAGATGCCTGCAAATCGTACATGAGCTCTAAATAGGGAGGAATAAGCATTAAAGCCATACTCACAATGCCTGAGGAAACAATATCCGCATTGCAGTTGCCCAAGCGATTGCACTTCAATCCTCGAGCTGTACTCACACAGCCCCATAAATAGTCGCGGCTGTAACCGCACACGTACTGTATCGTCTCCATAGAGATGCCCACGGTGGACCTCATGCACTACATGGGAAGTGGGGCCTGGTAAGCACGGCTCAACCGTCAGCTAAGGTCCAGCAGATGTCACTGCCTGGAACATCAATGTCAACATATGTCCCGAGTGGTTTTACCTTGTGCACATCACCCTACCACTCGATACCTGTCTGGTAATCCGCCACCACTCCCAGTGGAGACACAAGTCTGCACAGCAACTGCAAAACAAACACGGGGTAACGAAACAACAATAAACCTCGAGTTAATAAAACTCGACCAACTTACCGGGACTCAATCCCACAACCCCGTACTCTCACGTGCTTATAAGCCTTAGGTCTTTCTAGGGTCATCCTAACCAGTGGTTCAGTTAGATAGCTTGTGAATGTAGTTGTGAAAAGCCTAGCCCGCACAGCGTACAAATCCGCCACAAATACAGGTTCCTCTATCTATACGGACAGAGTATTCCCTGTATTTGCATGGCGTACCATCAACATACAATAGGCTCACAATCATACATTCATTCAGCAATCCACATATACAATTATTAGAATACAGTTGCATTCAGCTATCCCTACATGTAAGCACTCCTTAGGCGAAGGATGATGTGATGCACAGTACAACAGACATCCTACTTAAAATGCTTCGTACCCGAAAGCTTTGATTTTGAACTCTAATAAGCATTAAAGAGAATTCACCAAACCTTTTAAAATTGTTCCCCACGCGGGAATCTCATTTTGAAACACTAATAGCCAAAAGAACGAAAACCACTTGAAAGTCTTTTTATTTGAAAACGAGCTACCTCGAAGGGTAGGAGATATTATTTGCAAATCCAATAAAATCATTATGAGTCATTTATTAAATATTCATACGGTGTTAGAAAAATAATAACCACTAAACCACAATAAGTCTAAATGCATGAAAGAAAAGGGGAATGAACTAAACCAACTATGCTAGTCGGGACTAAAAGATCGATCGTCCACCGTGCCTCACGCACCGTCCCGACTCCCACCTCCCAAGTCACCTGAAAAATGGTGGTGGGGGATGAGAACATGTAAACATGTCTCTCCCTCCCAGTGGGTACCGCAAGCCGACGAAGGCCGGGCACACACTGGCAGACAGAAAATTGAAAGGAAGATAATACAGTAACAATACAAGTAAGTAGAGAAATAAACAAATATACTACTGCTGCTGTAAAAATAATGTATCAACGGACGAATAGTCCAAGTATATCCAATCTAAACCGCCGTGTTGGTCTAAGGACCTCAGCCAATGCCACCAAATGCTCAACCTGGCATACGTCCCTGGCGAAAACCACCACCGAGTCCACGGGTCGGCGACCGACCACTTTTCCGAAAAAGAACACCCTCTTGCGGCGGCCAAACCGCTGGTGTACGTGAAGAAGCTCACGATCTATGGCGATCAATGCTGGTATGATCAATAGCCATCCATCGGCAACTAGCCGACAATCCTACCCCGCAGGGTAAACCGACCGTATAGGTCATCGGACAACAGTGTCAAGAAACCGACCAACGAGGTCACGAGTATGTCCTGTCATGTACTGATACAATCATGTCCACTCTACTGCTAGAACAGATGAGGAATGCAAGTAGAGTAAAGTAAATATCTCAAGGTGCCGGCTCAACTCATCTCATATATATATGCGGAACTGAAAAGGAAAGGATAGAAGGAATGTCACCGAGCATGCACCACTAGACCAACTTCAGGTCGAAGTACCTACCTGTCACAGCCGCGTCGGAATCCGGGACGCACCGCAAATCAACCGGACCTGCGATTGGTCCACTGAGTCAGGGACAAGCCACAAATGACTCAATCATGACATAAACACACATCCCACAAATCCCGAGACTCGGTTTCCCAAAACCGATCTCCGCAAAATCGTCGGAAGTCCCGAAATCGTACCAGGACGTCCCCGAGACCCACAAACAGTCCCGAAAGCCACAGACTCGCTTCATGAGTCAACCGCTGTCCTGGAACACATCCATTTGGATGTTCCGATAGCGAACATAAGCTCGAACATCATAGTAATTAATATCGAACCACCGTTTCGATCCGTGATCCCGGAAGTGTCGATTTCGACACCGGAACCCACTCCCGCTCACCGGACGTCTCCGTACACACGAGACGGCCACGAGGACCAGCAAACAAGGCTCAGCGGCAAACCCTAGGGCAACCAAACTGCGTTGGATTAATTCCGAACCGAGACCGCGTTCCGCCGATGAATTTCGTCGGAAAACGCACCGGAAATCAACATTCAATTTTTGCAAAAGGCATCGGACCTTGGACGATCTGTCCAGAGGTCACCCGCCACCCACACGCACTGCCCACAGTAACCCCGGAGTGCACAATTGCATAAAAGCCCTATATAATGCATGAATTCACATTATTTCATGTGAATGCAAGGGTTTTATGACTCGGGACCGCAAACGAATGGGTTTCGAGATCCGCCGAGTCACGTCCTGCAAGGTTTCGACATGCCAGAGACCGTGCTCATGGTCCGAAGTGCAGCGGGTTACTGTGGGAGGCGCGCGAGCGGCACAAATTTCAGCGAATGTTGCGCACATAATATAAATCGCGTATCTCTTAGCATCCAAGGCATCATTGACCCCAAGGGAGGTGAGCACGATGATCAGCACCGACAGTAGATCATCATGCTCACTTCTGGATGCATCAGGACAGCCACGGATCGCCGGAATAATGCGATGAACCGCAAGCGATAGGAAAAACAGCCTACATAAGGGCTTACCAGCAGGGGGAGCTAGGGCACGGCCGGTGACGACTCGACGGCTGGCACGCCTGCGGGAGGCAGGTGCGGCCGGTCGGGGGAGGTCGCCGCACGCGGTTGCCGATGACGGGAGGCGGCGGCGGCAGATTTGGAGCAACGCGAGCCCGCACAGTTTCAGGCCGAGCTCAACTCCCTTCTCTGGCCACGGAGATGGTCAGGGCTCCACGAGGCGACGGCGGCGGGTCGGTGGAGGCCGGATGGAGGCAGCGGGGGCGGATCTAGGCGGCGGCGCGGAAGTCAGCTCGGCCACCCGAGCCGCACCAGCCCTAGGCGTGGCCGCGGCGGCGCCCAGCGCGAGCGGTGGCAACGGCGCCGGTCAGGGTCGGTGACGGCGGTGTCGGACGGCCGGGAGATGGTCGACGGCAGGTCTCGGGAGGCGGCGGTGGAGAGGTCGTAATCCTTCAAAAGCTCAAGCCACCGTCTCTTTCTGAGGTTCAAGTCCTTCTGAGTTTAGAGGTACTTCAGACTCTGATGATTCGTGAACATCTCGCAATGTGCTCCGTACAGGTAGTGTCTCCAAAGCTTGAGAGCGAGCACCACCGCTGCTAGCTCGAGATCGTGCGTCAGATAGTTCTTCTCGTAGTCATTCAACTGGAGCGAAGCATACGCGATGACCTTCTCTTGCTGCATGAGGACGCACCCCAATCCTATCCGAGACGCATCACAGTAGACCACAAAGTCCTCACCAGGCTGCAGTAATGCTAGGATAGGGGCACGAGTTAGTCTGTCCTTTAGCTCCTAGAAGCTCTTCTGACAAGCGGGAGTCCACAGAGACCTCTCGCCCTTCCTCGTCAGCTTGCTCAAAGGGGCGACGATTTTAGAGAAACCCTCAACGAATCGCCGGTAATAACCCGCCAAGCCGAGGAAGCTCCTGATCTCAGTCACAGAATTCGGAACAAGCCAATCCACCACTGAGTCCACCTTCTTTGGATCCACCGTGATACCAGACTGCATCACGATGTGACCCAAGAAGGAGACTTCCCGAAGTCAGAACTCACACTTCTTGAGCTTAGCGTAAAGCTTATGCTCTCGAAGTGACATGAGGACTCATCGAAGATGATCCTCATGCTCCACGTCGCTCCTCGAATAGATCAGTTTGTCGTCAATGAAGACCACGACAAATTGATCCAAGAACTGTCGGAAGACCCTGTTCATCAAATCCATAAAAGCTGCCGGGGCGTTAGTCAAACCGAACGACATCACTGTGAACTCGTAATGTCCGTAACGAGTCCGGAAAGCCGTCTTCGCAACGTCCTCAGCCTTGATCTTGAGCTCATGATAACTCGACTGCAAATCAATCTTCTAAAATACCGAGGCTCCCTGAAGCTGGTCGAAGAGATCGTCTATCCACGGTATAGGGTATTTGTTCTTCACCGTCACCTTGTTGAGCTCTCGGTAGTCAATGCACAAGCGCATACTACCGTCCTTTTTCTTGACAAAGAGGACCGGTGCCCCCCAAGGAGAAACACTCGGTCGGATGAAGCCCAACTCCAGAAGATCCTCCAGCTGATCCTTCAGCTCCTTCAATTCGGCGAACGCCATGCGATAAGGGGCCTTCGTAAATCGGAGTAGTGCTCGGAACCAAATCAATGAAGAAGTCAATCTCTCGGTCAGGAGGCATCCCAAGTAGCTCAGCAGGAAAGACATCGAGAAAATCCCGTGCCACTGGAATATCCTCCAGAGCCGGTACGGCTCGATGAATGACGTCTACCGAAGCCAGGTAAGTCGTACATCCACCGATCAACAAACTCCTAGCCCGGGCAGACGAGATACTCAAGGCGAAGAAAGAACTCTTACAAGCACGGTAGATGAATTCCTTTTTGCCCGGCTCCGCGAAAGTCACCCTCCTCTGCTCACAATCGATGGTGGTGTGATTCTTGGTGAGCCAGTCCATCCCGAGCACCACATCGAACTCCTTCAACAGCAACACGACCAGGTTCGCCGAGAACACCTTGTCGCCAAGCACATCGGACAAGCCCTAATCCATCTCTCTGCTCCAAGGCCCTTGCCAGGGGTCTGGATCCAAAGGGGTACAGGAAGCGGACTCGACTCCAGACCGTGCTCACGTGCGAAAGAACGGGAAATAAAAGAATGCGATACTCCGGTATCAAACAACGTCCTAGCACGAGAGCCGAAGATGGAGGTTATACCTGCAACCACGATGTCTCCACCGGTGTCTCCCTCACGGTGCGACATGTTGAAGACACGTCCACCCGACGCCTAGGGTGTCCCCTCCTGCTGGTGAGAAGTAGAGGGACGCCCAGACGAAGCTGCAGCTGCTGGTGGCGGGTTTCTCCGGTTCTGCCTCTGAGTGGCTGGAGAGGAAGCAGTACTCTGCGCTGGTCCCATCGTGCAATGCTGTCGCATATGTCCCTTCTGGCCGCATCGGAAGCAGTGATCTCGGTGCTGGGGGTAGGCGTACAGCCGATGACCCAGCCATAGATAACACACGTCAGGTTCTCTTGCCACTGGCTCCCAGATGGAGCGCTCCTGGCTGACTGGCTCCGCTGATGCTTCGGCGGCCTCTTCCTAGAGAAAGTGCCAATGCTGGAATTGGGGTAGGAACGCTTCCGGTCAGCGTTCCTCTTGGGCTGATCTCGCTCGGCGCGCGTCTCCTTTGTCTCGTACTGAACCATCTGGGCGCGCTCGTAGTACTCATCGTACGTCATCACCCCATGGGAGGCGATCAAGAGGCGGATGCTCGGCCTCAATCCCCTCGCAAGTAGGCGCATCTTATGATACTTGTCTTGGGCAGCGAAGGGAATCAAGCCAATGATGCGGGAGAAGTCCCGCTCGTACTCCTCCATGGTGCGGTTCCCCTGCTTGAGACGCTCCAACTCTCGCTCCAAACTCTGCTTCGTGCTCTCTCGGAAGTAGTGGCTGAAAATGATCTCTCGAAACTCCTTCTACGAAGGGTAGGCAGCGACGTAACGGATCGTCAGGAGGTGCAACCACCAATCGTAGGCCTCGTCATCCAGACAGTGGGTGGCCAACGGGACCTTGTCCTGCTTATCGATGCAGAGGGCGCGAAAGAGCTTCTCAATCTTTGCGACCCAACGCTCCACCGTCCGTCCACCATCCTTCTTGCCTGCGAACAAGGGCGGATCAAACCTCCGAAAATACGCCAATCACGCCACCCCAATCACGGGGTCGGCGTCCACACACGGAACAGTCGACGTAGTCACTGTCGTCATCGCGGTCGTGGCCACAAACAGTGTGGGTGCCACATGAGGGTCTACAGTCATCGGGGCACTCGGCGGAGGAGGAGGAGGGGCTGGAGCGGCAGTCGCCGTAGCCTGCAGCTGCAGGAACTGCTGGAACATGCCGGAGAGGGCCGTCAGCTGACCCCTCACCTCGGCCACCTCAGCCTCTAGCTGTAGGGTATGGTCAACAACAGGCTGCTCGCCTCCTGCCGGCTCCTCGCTCGAACCAGCCGCAGTAGCCTGAGTCTGAACACTAGTAGACGGCTCCACAGGCGCATGCCCACCACCACGACCAGGACAGGGAGGTCTACCACGACCACGAGCCATATGTAAAACATAGAAACTGCGTAAGAGAAAGGGGTCGACAACACCCACAAAACACAAGCCGAAAATAAACTCCCGAACTCGCGCACCTATACATCTTAGGTCTTCCTATGGGTCAACCTAACCAATGGTTCAGTTACAAATTTATGAATGAATGAGTGTTTGTAACCTTTACGCTCTGATACCATCTTAATCTGTCACGCTCCGGGCTAGTTTTAGAAGTGGAAGAACGTGCCATTATTTTTTTGAAAGCCTAGCTTGCGCCACGTACAGACCCACCTCAAATACAGGTCCCACTGTCTACACGGACAGAGTCTCCCCTGTATTTGCACGGCGTACACACGATACAAACAGGATCACAACCACCATTCATTCATCACACACACAACAAAATACTGTCCAAAAAAAAATTGTAACATATTTCCTTTGCAAGCTTTTGCAATTATATTTTTCTTTTGGATATGCATTTCAATTCTCATGTGGTAGCTGCACACACTAACCGGACGACCAGGGTGGTAGCTCTTTCCTCCATGTGGTGGTAGTTTTCACACTCCTTTAAAGGATCTTTTCACATCTTTCAAGCATATAATAACACTTTTCTCAATAATAACTCTCCATAGATTTAGCAATCTCTTAGTTGAAAGAATATGTGACAAATCTTAGTCCATAAGAGAATCACTATCCATCAAATTCAACACACATACAACCGAGATTGATTAAGCTCCTAGAGATTACACATGATTGCCTAAATTTGATGAATATAAGTATTATGACATCACATAATATAGTATCTCCAAAGACAATAAAGATGAAGTAAAAACAATAATTAACGTGAGATTAAGAAGGAATGAATAGATGTGAATCAAGTAAGTTCAAGGCACTATTTAATGTTGAATAAAACACACGTCGTCAAAGTCTTAAAGCATAAAAATATCAAAGAAAGCATCATAAAGCAATGATCAAATAAGATATGCAATAAATACCGATCAATGCAATATTCTAAAATGAATTAATGCATAAGACAAAGAAAGATATCACATTTCCGAACCCAAGCTTGTCGAATCTTCGGTTGACTTGGTTTGTTAGTGTTAGGCAACGTTTGCTTTGACTTTTGATTGCTCCGGAGAACTCGACTTGATTGATGTTTCATTTGAGACTTTGAAGATTGTCGAGTATTGGATAATGCCGGTAGATGATCATACAATGCCGGTTGAGTCTTCTTATTTTTCTTAGGACATGTCTTCTTAATGTGCCCTTTCTTTCCGCATCTATGGCATGTTTTTACTTTTAGATTGGTTGAGGCTTTGGATGCTGAATGTTGAACTTTCTCGACAAATGTCCTCTCATATCCAACTCCAAGTTTATCTGTTTGACCCAATTCGAGCATATTATCAAGTTTCTTCGAACCGGAGGAGAATTGTTGTATGTCAGATTTGAGTTGATGGCCTTGCTTAGTCAAAACTTGGTTGGATATGTGAACTTGAATTGTTGCTCCAGAAAATCAGTCTTTTCTATAAAGGATTTTATTGTGATTTCCGATTGGTCTAGCTTCTCTTGGAGAGTGTTATTATTAGTCAATATATGTTCCTTGTCCTTCGCAAGAGCTTTAGATGACTCATTCAATTCATTATTTTTCCTTTCAAGCTCAAGTAGTCGTATCCTTAGCTTCTTGTTAATTAAGCTTAGCCATCTTTTTTGATTCAACAAGTAGTTGATTGTAGGTATCGGCTAAACTTTCATCATCCGACTCCCCTCACTTGTGCCATTGTCGCTCGATGTATCGTGCAAAGAGGAAGAAGTAAAAAGGTCAGCAATAATAGATGATAAACAAAAAGCAGCAGAAGAAGAAGAAGCATGTGAACATAAAGTAATTGCAGCATTGTTTTCTTCTTCACTAGAACTCGATTCATTAGAAGTAGAGTCATCCCAAGTTCTAGCTTGTAAAGCCTTCTTTTTATAGGACTTTTTAGTGGGACAACCCGTGGAGATATGGTCGTAGCCTTGACATTTGTAACACCGGATTTCTCCCTCAAATTCATCCTTTTCTTTAGAAGACTTTGCAAGCTTCTTCTCTTTAGAGGATTTAGAATGTGAAGATCTGTTAGAAGAAGGCTTTCGGTTGGAGGATGAAGCTTGAATGCTTTGGTTCTTCCTAAACTTCCGACGAAACTTCTTAGTAAGAGTGCCATTTGATGTACGAAATTTGCAAGTGAAACTTCATCGTCGGATTCTGTGTTCTCGTCTTCCTCTTTTGTCGATTTAAGTGCAACACCTGTACTTTTAGAGAAAGACTTGGAAGAAGATTGATTAGTAGGAAAAGTCATTTCATAGGTTTGAAGAGCACCTACTAGTTCTTCTATTCATATCATCCGGATGATTAACCATTTCAATAGCCGCTACTTTAGCCCTAAAACGCTCCGGAAGTGTGTCACGCCCCGGGCTAGTTTTAGAAGCGGAAATACGTGCCAATTTTTTTTTGAAAGCCTAGCGCCACGTACAAACCCACCACAAATACAGGGTCCACTGTACTCACGGACAGAGCCTCCCCTGTATTTGCACGGCGTACACAACATACAAACAGGATCACAACCACCATTCATTCATCACACAAACCACAACAACACAATAAGATTCATACAGCTAACAGTCCTTAAACCTGTATGAATCTAAGCAAATCTTTAGACGAAGGATGATGCGATGCACAAACAACAGATCATTCTATAAAACTGCTCCTTACCCAGAAACTTTATTTTGAAACCCTAATCTCAAACATTTAAAGATCCTTTGAAAATCGTTCTCCACACGAGAACTCTCTTTTGAAATCCCAAAAGCCGATCAATCGAAAACGATTTGAAAACTGTTTCCCACACGGAAACCTTTATTTGAAAACCGCTACCACGAGGGGTAGAAATCCAAGATACACCATAACAAGCCATAAATAGAAGTCTAGTAAGCAACATCGTCCATAATGTCTAAGCATGCAGTTAACACAACCGAAATGTAACTGTACCAAAACCACAACATGCTAGACAAAACAACCATAGTGTAACTGAACCACATCCATAACTAACTGATAAAGGATAAGGGTGATAACCAAATCTAGAGAGAGAAGCCTCACAGGTCGGGACCTCTAGTACCATTAACAAGGCGTGCCTCGCTGCGTCCCGACTCCCACCACCCTGCTCACCTGAAAACAACAACGATGGCGGGGGGTGAGAACATGTAAACATGTCTCCCCTCCCAGTGGGTACCGCAAGCCGACGAAGGCGAGGTGTACACACCGACACGAGGGTCAACAAATAGATAGATAAGATAAACAGTAGCACAAATAAGTATGAGGCTGACATACAACTGAACAACTATGCTACTGTAAGTAAGGTAATCATATGCATCAACGGAGATAGCCACAAAGTATACCCAATCCATAGCCACCGGGACGGATCCCTGGCACTGTCACAATCTACTCAACTCACGGCACAAAAACCTACAAAACGCACTGCGTCGAGGCTCACGGGGCTCACGGGTCGACTTATACGCGCGACCCTTTTCCAAAAAAGATGCCTCCAGACGGTGGATCAAACCGTTGGCATGCATGAGGTGCTAGAAGAGCTGTGACAATCGATGCGAATGCTCAATCCACAGAACAGCAACGAGCCGTGAAGCAACTGATAAGCCAATATACGAGGATCGCTCGGAACAACATGCAATCAACACCGACCAACTAGGTCGTCTCAAGAATCATGCAAACCACCACTGCTCTACTAAGGTAAACACACATAAATAGAGTCAACGGGAGTCAAGTGAACTAATAACTGAAATGCAAGAGAAGGGATAGAAAGGTATCACCGTAGTCCACTAAACCGACTCCGGATTGAAATACCTGTTACGGATTTTATATTGGCATATTTCGTGAAGTGAGTCGGAGTCTTGAAGGTTCGAAGAAGAAAAGACGAAGAACAAAGACTCGAAGACTCCACGTATGAATTCACGATGCTTGGTAAGTTTAAATAATCTTGATGATGATTTATATATCTAATTTAAGAGTTTGGAGACATTAGAATAGGTTTTTAAATGATTTATAAACGAATCAAAAAATTACATGCTACGAGATCCGGACCCTGGAACATGAGGTCCGGAACCCGTAAGCAGGTTATGCTGGTTCGCAGACCCGGTCCGGACCCTGGAACATGAGATCCGGAACCCGTACGCCTCCCTGGCTGTCACGCAGGGAAGGTCCGGACCCTGAGGGCGGAGGTCCGGACCCTGAGGGCTGAGGTCCGGACCCCAGGCTGTTTCGCAGACCGGGTCCGGACCCTGATGGCTGAGGTCCGGACAATGAAACGCCTGGAGAGTGTCAAGGTCCGGACCCCATACCCGCGATCCGGACCCCGACCCGTTGCGAAGTTTTGGAAAGTTATTTTTTCTATCCTACTTTGATTCTAATGTCTCCCAAACATGTAAATAAGATAGGAGATTCCTTAAAATATCTTTGCAATCCTAATTTGGTTCCAAACCTTTCTAAAATCAGTTTTTTTCAATCCTAGTCGAAATCGGTTTGCTTCCAAACCTTTCTAAAAACTGTTTTTAATCCTAATCTATTTCGGATTGCTTCTAACCTATAAATAAGATGTGGGGGTGTCTCTAAAACGTGGTGAAGCATAGATTATCTTTTAGAAACCCTAGAAGCTTGTAGGTGACCATTTTTCTCATCTTCTACCTTAAGCTTCTCTCAAATTGATTCATGGTGCCCTAATTCCTAATATTCTTTTAGAATCAATTTGAGGATTGCTTAGAGATTATTCCCACAGATCTTTCATGATATTCTAAGCAATAAATCGTCATCAACGTTATTATTCTTGCTCCGGACGGAGTGCGCTCGTGGATTCGATTGGGCGTCGTGGATTCGACGTGTTGAAGGCTTCGTGGATTCGAAGTTGGGCGTCTTGTGGATTCGAGACGTAGCGTTCGTGGATTCGAACGTGGGGCGTGGACAACCTGGTGGAGTGCGCGAGATCCGTAGAAGATAAAAGAGAGGTTAAGTCCGTGGAGTCGGTAATCACCTTGTAATCTTTTATTCTTAGTGGATTGTTATCGCGTGTTGGTCCCGTGGGTTTTTCTCCAAGGTGGAGTTTCCCACGTAAATCTCGGTGTGCTGATTTTATTTTCCGCATTACTTTATCGCATTGAGATTTGTGATTTTTGTTTATACACCTATTCACCCCCCTCTAGGTATTGATATACTCTAGATAGATCCTAGGGCACCCCCTATTTCACAATTGGTATCAGAGCAGGATCTAGGCTTTATCTTTCATAATGGGTGAAGGTGGTAACATTAATCGACCTCCGTTCTTTGATGGCACGAGCTATGCTTATTGGAAAGTTCGCATGAGAGCTTTTCTAATAGCCATCGATGAACGAGTGTGGCAATCCATAGAATTTGGATGGACTCATCCCACTCAAATCGTCGATAATGTTAGCGTCCCTAAACTTCGAAATAAATGGAGTAGGGAAGAGATTGATTTATCTTCTTACAACGGTCGGGGAATTAATGCCTTATTTAATTCTTTATCTCAAACCGAGTTTTCACGCGTCTCGGCGTGTGAAACGGCTAAGGAGATTTGGGATACTCTCCAAGTTACGCATGAGGGAACTAGCTTGGTAAAGGTCCAAAAACTTCAAATGCTTACAAGTAAATTTGATTCAATTTCCATGGACGATCATGAGACCTTTACCGAGTACTATACTCGTCTTCAAGACATAGTCAACACATGCGCAAACTTTGGGGAGAGAAAATCTCGGAATTTAAAGTTGTAAGAAAAATTTTGAGAACTCTTCCCGAAAGATTTCGTCCAAAGGTTGCGGCCATTGAGACTATAAAACATCCGGACGAGATGAAAGTAGAAGAATTAGTAGGCGCTTTACAAACATATGAAATGACTTTTCCTACTAATAAATCTTCTTCCAAGTCTTCTTCTAAGAGTACAGATATTGCACTCAAATCTACGAAGGAGGAAGACGACGACTCGGATTCCGATGAAGAAATTTCGCTCGCCGATTTTGAACATCAATTGGAGCGTCTCACGAAGAAATTTCGTCGGAATTTCCGGAAGAACAAGTCAAATCGATCTACATCCAAATCTTCTTCTAACGGATCTTCACATTCTAAATTCTCTAAAGAGAAGAAGATTGTAAAGTCTTCTAAAGAAAAGGATGACTTTGAAAGGGAAATCCAATGCTACAAGTGTCGAGGCTACGGCCACATATCTACGGATTGTCCCACTAAAAAATCCTATAAAAAGAAGGCGCTACAAGCTAGAACTTGGGATGACTCTACTTCCAATAATTCGAGTTCTAGTGAAGAAGAAAATAATGATGCGATTGCCTTATGCTCACATACTTCTTTACCTTCCTCGTCGGCTCTTTGTTTATCATCTATTTCTAATAATTTGCTTTCTCCTTCTTTGCACGAAACGTCGAGCGACGATGGCACAAGTGAAGGGGAGTCGGATGATGAGGACTTAGCCGAGGCGTATAATCAACTACTCATCGAATCGAAGAAGATGGCTAAGCACAATAAGAAGTTGAGGAAGCATTTACTAGAGCTTGAAGATGAGAACAACAACTTGAAGAAGACATCTAAAGCTCTTGAGGAGGAAAAGAAAAACATATTGAAGAACAACAAAATCCTCCAAGAAAAGCTCAACCAATCGGAGATAACGATCAAATCGCATCAAGAAAAGTCCGACATACAAAAATTCTCCTCCGGTACAAAGAAACTTGATGATATGCTCGGATTGGGTCAAACAAGTAAACTTGGACTTGGATATGAGCGGACATTTATTGAGAAGGTAAAAAATTATTTTCCCAAAGTCTCAACAAGTGTAAAAGAGAAAGTATGTCATAGATGCGGAAAGAAAGGACATATCAAGAAGACATGCCATAAAAAAAAAACTCAAGTGGCATCTTCTAAGCATCTATCGGCATCTTCCAATACTCGACAACTCTCACGGTTTCAAAAGCAACATCCAAAAGGTCGAGTACCCGAGGTCAACCAAAAGTCAAAGCCACAACAACCAACTACTCCAAAGCGGAATGCGATGGTGAGACCAAAGGTTGATCAAAAGTCAAAACAATCGGTGCTCAATTGCAACAAAACAAGACAACCAACAACCCGACAAGTTTGGGTTCGGAAAGGTGATATCTTTCCTTGTCTTAAATCTTAATTTGTTTTGACTTAGTGTAGTGCTTTGATCGGTTTCTATTGCATATCTCTTGTTTATTGCATTACACGTTTTGGTGTTTTCATTGTTACGTTTTTTTTTGGATTCTTTGAATGATTAGAACATTAAATAGTGCATTGAATATCAATATGTTCACTTTCATTCACTCATAATTAATTTCATATTAATTATCGATTTTACTTTATTTTCATTATACTTGAAGATAATTTATTATGAGAATTCTTAATACTTATATTCATCAAATTTAGGCAATCATGTGTAATCTCTAGGAGCTTAACCTATCTCGGTTGTGTGTGTTGAATTTGATGAATAGTCATTCTCTTATGGACTAAAATTTGTCACATGTTCTTTCAATTTAGAGATTGCATAAGCGAGGGGGAGTTATTATTATATAAAATGAAATGCTCGTATGCTTTGAAAGATGTGGAAAGAGTTACATCCTTAAAGGAGTGTGAAAACTACCACCACATGGAGGAAAGAGCTACCACCCCGGTCGTCCGGTTAGTGTGTGCAGCTACCACATGAGAATTGAATTGCATATCCGAAAAAAAAAAAATATACAAGTGCAAAAGGATGCAAAAGGAAAATGTCACAAAATTTTATTTTTTCGGTGTTATAAGGTGGTCCACATACATGAAAGATGCTCAAAGAGCCACCCCCTGTGCGATATTTGTTTTTTCTCAAATTTGAATGTTTATGCAACAAATTTCTGTCTCTTTGATGAATCCCTTAAGTCATCTTCATAATCCGTTTACATCTTGATAGCTTTTGAGCCTTTAGATTATTTTTGATGACTTGATTTTGAAGTTCATATGAATTAAGAAATCGTGTAATATTTTTTTATCTACATTATGGTGATTGTGTAGTAAAATTCTTAATTCTTATGAAATTAATAGGGATTGAAAGAAGTCAATGTGAATTTATATTTCTCATGCACTAACATTGCTTGAAATTTTATCACAAGTGGTTTCAAAATTGAAAAAGCTTTAAACTTGTGTTTTGATTGATTTCTCTCGAAATTCTCTCTATTTTTGGTGTTTTTCTTTTGGCAATTTTTGACAAAAAGGGGGAGAGAGGTAATGATGACTTAGACGCATAAACATAGGGGAGAGATTGCATGAACAAGGGGGGGGAGAGATTTTGATATATTTTTTTCTACTAACTTTGTTCGTGGAGAATAAAAACTTTTTGCAGGTCTTTCAAGACTTCAAGACTCCATTTTTGTCTAAGTCATAGAGTTTGTTTTTAAGAGTTACAAAATTGTAATTTTGGATTTTATTTGGATCTTTCACGCGAGAAGTTCATTGTTTTGGTGATGGCAATGAATTTTATTTTTGGAGAGATGAGCATCGTGAGTGTTTTATGTAATTTTGAGTTTTGTCACGAAATTGCCAAAGGGGGAGATTGTTACGGATTTTATATTGGCATATTTCGTGAAGTGAGTCGGAGTCTTGAAGGTTCGAAGAAGAAAAGACGAAGAACAAAGACTCGAAGACTCCACGTATGAATTCACGATGCTTGGTAAGTTTAAATAATCTTGATGATGATTTATATATCTAATTTAAGAGTTTGGAGACATTAGAATAGGTTTTTTTAAATGATTTATAAACGAAAAAAAATTACATGCTTCCGAGATCCGGACCCTGGAACATGAGGTCCGGAACCCGTAAGCAGGTTATGAGGTCCGCAGACCCGGTCCGGACCCTGGAACATGAGGTCCGAACCCGTACGCCTCCCTGGCTGTCACTGCAGGGAAGGTCCGGACCCTGAGGGCGGAGGTCCGGACCCTGAGGGCTGAGGTCCGGACCCCAGGCTGTTTCGCAGACCGGGTCCGGACCCTGATGGCTGAGGTCCGGACAATGAAACGCCTGGAGAGTGTCAAGGTCCGGACCCCATACCCGCGGTCCGGACCCCGACCCGTTGCGAAGTTTTGGAAAGTTATTTTTTCTATCCTACTTTGATTCTAATGTCTCCCAAACATGTAAATAAGATAGGAGATTCCTTAAAATATCTTTGCAATCCTAATTTGGTTCCAAACCTTTCTAAAATCAGTTTTTCAATCCTAGTCGAAATCGGTTTGCTTCCAAACCTTTCTAAAAACTGTTTTTAATCCTAATCTATTTCGGATTGCTTCTAACCTATAAATAAGATGTGGGGGTGTCTCTAAAACGTGGTGAAGCATAGATTATCTTTTAGAAACCCTAGAAGCTTGTAGGTGACCGTTTTTCTCATCTTCTACATTAAGCTTCTCTCAAATTGATTCATGGTGCCCTAATTCCTAATATTCTTTTAGAATCAATTTGAGGATTGCTTAGAGATTATTCCCACAGATCTTTCATGATATTCTAAGCAATAAATCGTCATCAACGTTTATTGTTCTTGCTCCGGACGGAGTGCGCTCGTGGATTCGATTGGGCGTCGTGGATTCGACGTGTTGAAGGCTTCGTGGATTCGAAGTTGGGCGTCTTGTGGATTCGAGACGTAGCGTTCGTGGATTCGAACGTGGGGCGTGGACAACCTGGTTGGAGTGCGCGAGATCCGTAGAAGATAAAAGAGAGGTTAAGTCCGTGGAGTCGGTAATCACCTTGTAATCTTTTATTCTTAGTGGATTGTTTTATCGCGTGTTGGTCCCGTGGGTTTTTCTCCAAGGTGGAGTTTCCCACGTAAATCTCGGTGTGCTGATTTTATTTTCCGCATTACTTTATCGCATTGAGATTTGTGATTTTTGTTTATACACCTATTCACCCCCCTCTAGGTATTGATATACTCTAGATAGATCCTAGGGCACCCCCTATTTCACAATTGGTATCAGAGCAGGATCTAGGCTTTATCTTTCATAATGGGTGAAGGTGGTAACATTAATCGACCTCCGTTCTTTGATGGCACGAGCTATGCTTATTGGAAAGTTCGCATGAGAGCTTTTCTAATAGCCATCGATGAACGAGTGTGGCAATCCATAGAATTTGGATGGACTCATCCCACTCAAATCGTCGATAATGTTAGCGTCCCTAAACTTCGAAATAAATGGAGTAGGGAAGAGATTGATTTATCTTCTTACAACGGTCGGGGGGAATTAATGCCTTATTTAATTCTTTATCTCAAACCGAGTTTTCACGCGTCTCGGCGTGTGAAACGGCTAAGGAGATTTGGGATACTCTCCAAGTTACGCATGAGGGAACTAGCTTGGTAAAGGTCCAAAAACTTCAAATGCTTACAAGTAAATTTGATTCAATTTCCATGGACGATCATGAGACCTTTACCGAGTACTATACTCGTCTTCAAGACATAGTCAACACATGCGCAAACTTGGGAGAGAAAATCTCGGAATTTAAAGTTGTAAGAAAAATTTTGAGAACTCTTCCCGAAAGATTTCGTCCAAAGGTTGCGGCCATTGAGACTATAAAACATCCGGACGAGATGAAAGTAGAAGAATTAGTAGGCGCTTTACAAACATATGAAATGACTTTTCCTACTAATAAATCTTCTTCCAAGTCTTCTTCTAAGAGTACAGATATTGCACTCAAATCTACGAAGGAGGAAGACGACGACTCGGATTCCGATGAAGAAATTTCGCTCGCCGATTTTGAACATCAATTGGAGCGTCTCACGAAGAAATTTCGTCGGAATTTCCGGAAGAACAAGTCAAATCGATCTACATCCAAATCTTCTTCTAACGGATCTTCACATTCTAAATTCTCTAAAGAGAAGAAGATTGTAAAGTCTTCTAAAGAAAAGGATGACTTTGAAAGGGAAATCCAATGCTACAAGTGTCGAGGCTACGGCCACATATCTACGGATTGTCCCACTAAAAAATCCTATAAAAAGAAGGCGCTACAAGCTAGAACTTGGGATGACTCTACTTCCAATAATTCGAGTTCTAGTGAAGAAGAAAATAATGATGCGATTGCCTTATTCTTCACACTTCTTTACCTTTCCTCCTCTCGGCTCTTTGTTTATCATCTATTTCTAATAATTTGCTTTCTTCTTCTTTGCATGAAACGTCGAGCGACGATGGCACAAGTGAAGGAGAGTCGGATGATGAGGACTTAGCCGAGGCGTATAATCAACTACTCATCGAATCGAAGAAGATGGCTAAGCACAATAAGAAGTTGAGGAGCATTTACTAGAGCTTGAGATGATGACAAAAACAACTTGAAGAAGACATCTAAAGCTCTTGAGGAGGAAAAAAGAAAAAACATATTGAAAGCTCAACCAATCGGAGAAACGATCAAATCCATCAAGAAAAGCTCGAAACCAATCGGAGATAACGATCAAATCGCATCAAGAAAAGTCCGACATACAAAAATTCTCCTCCGGTACAAAAAAAACTTGATGATATGCTCGGATTGGGTCAAACAAGTAAACTTGGACTTGGATATGAGCGGACATTTATTGAGAAGGTAAAAAATTATTTTCCCAAAGTCTCAACAAGTGTAAAAGAGAAAGTATGTCATAGATGCGGAAAGAAAGGACATATCAAGAAGACATGCCATAAAAAAAAAAACTCAAGTGGCATCTTCTAAGCATCTATCGGCATCTTCCAATACTCGACAACTCTCACGGTTTCAAAAGCAACATCCAAAAGGTCGAGTACCCGAGGTCAACCAAAAGTCAAAGCCACAACAACCAACTACTCCAAAGCGGAATGCGATGGTGAGACCAAAGGTTGATCAAAAGTCAAAACAATCGGTGCTCAATTGCAACAAAACAAGACAACCAACAACCCGACAAGTTTGGGTTCGGAAAGGTGATATCTTTCCTTGTCTTAAATCTTAATTTGTTTTGACTTAGTGTAGTGCTTTGATCGGTTTCTATTGCATATCTCTTGTTTATTGCATTACACGTTTTGGTGTTTTCATTGTTACGTTTTTTTTTGGATTCTTTGAATGATTAGAACATTAAATAGTGCATTGAACATCAATAGGTTCACTTTCATTCACTCTTAATTAATTTCATATTAATTATCGATTTTACTTTATTTTCATTATATTTGAAGATAATTTATTATGAGAATTCTTAATACTTATATTCATCAAATTTAGGCAATCATGTGTAATCTCTAGGAGCTTAACCTATCTCGGTTGTGTGTGTTGAATTTGATGAATAGTCATTCTCTTATGGACTAAAATTTGTCACATGTTCTTTCAATTTAGAGATTGCATAAGCGAGGGGGAGTTATTATTATATAAAATGAAATGCTCGTATGCTTTGAAAGATGTGGAAAGAGTTACATCCTTAAAGGAGTGTGAAAACTACCACCACATGGAGGAAAGAGAGCTACCACCCCGGTCGTCCGGTTAGTGTGTGCAGCTACCACATGAGAATTGAATTGCATATCCGAAAAAAATAATATACAAGTGCAAAAGGATGCAAAAGGAAAAATGTCACAAAATTTTATTTTTTTTCGGTGTTATAAGGTGGTCCACATACATGAAAGATGCTCAAAGAGCCACCCCCTGTGCGATATTTGTTTTTTCTCAAATTTGAACGTTTATGCAACAAATTTCTGTCTCTTTGATGAATCTCTTAAGTCATCTTCATAATCCGTTTACATCTTGATAGCTTTTGTGCCTTTAGATTATTTTTGATAACTTGATTTTGAAGTTTATATGAATTAAAAATCGTGTAATATTTTATCTACATTATGGTGATTGTGTAGTAAAGTTCTTAATTCTTATGAAATTAATAGGGATTGAAAGAAGTCAATGTGAACTTATATTTCTCATGCACTAACATTGCTTGAAATTTTATCACAAGTGGTTTCAAAATTGAAAAAGCTTTAAACTTGTGTTTTGATTGATTTCTCTCGAAATTCTCTCTATTTTTGGTGTTTTTCTTTTGGCAATTTTTGACAAAAAGGGGGAGAGAGGTAATGATGACTTGAGACTTAGACGCATAAACATAGGGGGAGAGATTGCATGAACAAAGGGGGAGTGAGAGGGGGAGATTTTTGATATTTTTTTTTTCTACTAACTTTGTTCGTGGAGAATAAAAACTTTTTGCAGGTCTTTCAAGACTTCAAGACTCCATTTTTGTCTAAGTCATAGAGTTTGTTTTTAAGAGTTACAAAATTGTAATTTTGGATTTTATTTGGATCTTTCACGCGAGAAGTTCATTGTTTTGGTGATGGCAATGAGTATTTTTTTTTTTTGGAGAGATGAGCATCGTGAGTGTTTTATGTAATTTTGAGTTTTGTCACGAAATTGCCAAAGGGGGAGATTGTTACGGATTTTATATTGGCATATTTCGTGAAGTGAGTCGGAGTCTTGAAGGTTCGAAGAAGAAAAGACGAAGAACAAAGACTCGAAGACTCCACGTATGAATTCACGATGCTTGGTAAGTTTAAATAATCTTGATGATGATTTATATACTAATTTACAAGAGTTTGGAAGACATTAGAATGGTTTTTAAAATGATTTATAAAAATCAAAAAAACATGCTACGAGTTTTCCGGACCCTGGAACATGAGGTCCGGAACCCGTAAGCAGGTTATGCTGGTTCGGACCCCCGGACCCTGGAACATGAGGTCCGGAACCCGTACGCCTCCCTGGCTGTCACGCAGGGAGGGTCCGGACCCTGAGGATGAGGTCCGGACCCTGAGGGCGGAGGTCCGGACCCTGAGGGCTGAGGTCCGGACCCCAGGCTGTTTCGCAGACCGGGTCCGGACCCTGATGGCTGAGGTCCGGACAATGAAAAGCCTGGAGAGTGTCAAGGTCCGGACCCCATACCCGCGGTCCGGACCCCGACCCGTTGCGAAGTTTTGGAAAGTTATTTTTTCTATCCTACTTTGATTCTAATGTCTCCCAAACATGTAAATAAGATAGGAGATTCCTTAAAATATCTTTGCAATCCTAATTTGGTTCCAAACCTTTCTAAAATCAGTTTTTCAATCCTAGTCGAAATCGGTTTGCTTCCAAACCTTTCTAAAAACTATTTTTTAATCCTAATCTATTTCGGATTGCTTCTAACCTATAAATAAGATGTGGGGGTGTCTCTAAAACGTGGTGAAGCATAGATTATCTTTTAGAAACCCTAGAAGCTTGTAGGTGACTGTTTTTCCTCATCTTCTACATCAAGCTTCTCTCAAATTGATTCATGGTGCCCTAGATCTTTAATTTTCTTCTAGAATCAATTTGAGAATTGCTTAGAGATTATTCCCACAGATTTTCATGATATTCTAAGCAATAAATCGTCATCAACAATTTTATTGTTCTTGCTCCGGACGGAGTGCGCTCGTGGATTCGAGTGGGCGTCGTGGATTCGACGTGTTGAAGGCTTCGTGGATTCGAAGTTGGGCGTCTTGTGGATTCGAGACGTAGCGTTCGTGGATTCGAACGTGGGGCGTGGACAACCTGGTGGAGTGCGCGTGATCCGCTAGAAGAGAAAAGAGAGGTTAAGTCCGTGGAGTCGGTAATCACCTTGTAATTTTTATTCTTAGTGGATTGTTTTCTTCGCGTGTTGGTCCCGTGGGTTTTTCTCCAAGGTGGAGTTTCCCACGTAAATCTCGGTGTGCTGATTTTATTTTCCGCATTACTTTATCGCATTGAGATTTGTGATTTTTGTTTATACACCTATTCACCCCCCTCTAGGTGATTGATATACTCTAGATAGATCCTAGGGCACCCCCTATTTCACAATTGGTATCAGAGCAGGATCTAGGCTTTATCTTTCATAATGGGTGAAGGTGGTAACATTAATCGACCTCCGTTCTTTGATGGCACGAGCTATGCTTATTGGAAAGTTCGCATGAGAGCTTTTCTAATAGCCATCGATGAACGAGTGTGGCAATCCATAGAATTTGGATGGACTCATCCCACTCAAATCGTCGATAATGTTAGCGTCCCTAAACTTCGAAATAAATGGAGTAGGGAAGAGATTGATTTATCTTCTTACAACGGTCGGGGAATTAATGCCTTATTTAATTCTTTATCTCAAACCGAGTTTTCACGCGTCTCGGCGTGTGAAACGGCTAAGGAGATTTGGGATACTCTCCAAGTTACGCATGAGGGAACTAGCTTGGTAAAGGTCCAAAAACTTCAAATGCTTACAAGTAAATTTGATTCAATTTCCATGGACGATCATGAGACCTTTACCGAGTACTATACTCGTCTTCAAGACATAGTCAACACATGCGCAAACTTGGGAGAGAAAAATCTCGGAATTTAAAGTTGTAAGAAAAATTTTGAGAACTCTTCCCGAAAGATTTCGTCCAAAGGTTGCGGCCATTGAGACTATAAAACATCCGGACGAGATGAAAGTAGAAGAATTAGTAGGCGCTTTACAAACATATGAAATGACTTTTCCTACTAATAAATCTTCTTCCAAGTCTTCTTCTAAGAGTACAGATATTGCACTCAAATCTACGAAGGAGGAAGACGACGACTCGGATTCCGATGAAGAAATTTCGCTCGCCGATTTTGAACATCAATTGGAGCGTCTCACGAAGAAATTTCGTCGGAATTTCCGGAAGAACAAGTCAAATCGATCTACATCCAAATCTTCTTCTAACGGATCTTCACATTCTAAATTCTCTAAAGAGAAGAAGATTGTAAAGTCTTCTAAAGAAAAGGATGACTTTGAAAGGGAAATCCAATGCTACAAGTGTCGAGGCTACGGCCACATCTCTACGGATTGTCCCACTAAAAAATCCTATAAAAAGAAGGCGCTACAAGCTAGAACTTGGGATGATTCTACTTCCAATAATTCGAGTTCTAGTGAAGAAGAAAAATAATGATGCAATTGCCTTTTCTTCACATACTTCTTTACCTTCCTCGTCGGCTCTTTGTTTATCATCTATTTCTAATAATTTGCTTTCTCCTTCTTTGCACGAAACGTCGAGCGACGATGGCACAAGTGAAGGGGAGTCGGATGATGAGGACTTAGCCGAGGCGTATAATCAACTACTCATCGAATCGAAGAAGATGGCTAAGCACAATAAGAAGTTGAGGAAGCATTTACTAGAGCTTGAAGATGAGAACAACAACTTGAAGAAGACATCTAAAGCTCTTGCGGAGGAAAGGGAAAACATATTGAAGAACAACAAAATCCTCCAAGAAAAGCTCAACCAATCGGAGATAACGATCAAATCGCATCAAGAAAAGTGGCCGACATATAAAAAATGTTCTCCTGACCAAACAAGTCCATCAACTCAAGTCCGACATACTAAAAATTCTCCTCCGGATGAAAAAGCTTGATAGTATGCTCGGATTGGGTCAAACAAGTAAACTTGGACTTGGATATGAGCGGACATTTATGTTGAGAAGGTAAAAAATTATTTTCCCAAAGTCTCAACAAGTGTAAAAGAGAAAGTATGTCATAGATGCGGAAAGAAAGGACATATCAAGAAGACATGCCTTAAAAAAAAAAACTCAAGTGGCATCTTCTAAGCATCTATCGGCATCTTCCAATACTCGACAACTCTCACGGTTTCAAAAGCAACATCAAAAAGGTCGAGTACCAAAGGTCAACCGAAAGTCAAAGCCACAACAACCAACTACTCCAAAGCGGAATGCGATGGTGAGACCAAAGGTTGATCAAAAGTCAAAACAATCGTGCTCAATTGCAACAAAACAAGACAACCAACAATCCGACAAGTTTGGGTTCGGAAAGGTGATATCTTTCCTTTTCTTAAATCTTAATTTGTTTTGACTTAGTGTAGTGCTTTGATCGGTTTCTATTGCATATCTCTTGTTTATTGCATTACACGTTTTGGTGTTTTCATTGTTACGTTTTTTTTTGGATTCTTTGAATGATTAGAACATTAAATAGTGCATTGAATATCAATATGTTCACTTTCATTCACTCATAATTAATTTCATATTAATTATCGATTTTACTTTTATTTTCATTATATTTGAAGATAATTTATTATGAGAATTCTTAATACTTATATTCATCAAATTTAGGCAATCATGTGTAATCTCTAGGAGCTTAACCTATCTCGGTTGTGTGTGTTGAATTTGATGAATAGTCATTCTCTTATGGACTAAAATTTGTCACATGTTCTTTCAATTTAGAGATTGCATAAGCGAGGGGGAGTTATTATATATAAAATGAAATGCTCATATGCTTTGAAAGATGTGGAAAGAGTTACATCCTTAAAGGAGTGTGAAAACTACCACCACATGGAGGAAAGAGCTACCACCCCGGTCGTCCGGTTAGTGTGTGCAGCTACCACATGAGAATTGAATTGCATATCCGAAAAAATATACAAGTGCAAAAGGATGCAAAAGGAAAATGTCACAAAATTTTATTTTTTCGGTGTTATAAGGTGGTCCACATACATGAAAGATGCTCAAAGAGCCACCCCCTGTGCGATATTTGTTTTTTCTCAAATTTGAATGTTTATGCAACAAATTTCTGTCTCTTTGATGAATCCCTTAAGTCATCTTCATAATCCGTTTACATCTTGATAGCTTTTGAGCCTTTAGATTATTTTTGATGACTTGATTTTGAAGTTCATATGAATTAAGAAATCGTGTAATATTTTATCTACATTATGGTGATTGTGTAGTAAAATTCTTAATTCTTATGAAATTAATAGGGATTGAAAGAAGTCAATGTGAATTTATATTTCTCATGCACTAACATTGCTTGAAATTTTATCACAAGTGGTTTCAAAATTGAAAAAGCTTTAAACTTGTGTTTTGATTGATTTCTCTCGAAATTCTCTCTATTTTTGGTGTTTTTTCTTTTGGCAATTTTTGACAAAAAGGGGGAGAGAGGTAATGATGACTTAGACGCATAAACATAGGGGGAGAGATTGCATGAACAAAGGGGGAGTGAGATTGCATGAACAAAGGGGGAGTGATTTTGATATTTTTTTTCTACTAACTTTGTTCGTGGAGAATGCAAATTTTTGCAGGTCTTTCAAGACTTCAAGACTCCATGTTTGTCTAAGTCATAGAGTTTATTTTAGGAGTTACAAAATTATAATTTTGGATTTTATTTGGATCTTTCACGCGAGAAGTTCATTGTTTTGGTGATGGCAATGAATTTTATTTTTTGGAGAGATGAACATCGTGAGTGTTTTATGTATTTTTGAGTTTTGTCACGAAATTGCCAAAGGGGGAGATTGTTACGGATTTTATATTGGCATATTTCGTGAAGTGAGTCGGAGTCTTGAAGGTTCGAAGAAGAAAAGACGAAGAACAAAGACTCGAAGACTCCACGTATGAATTCACGATGCTTGGTAAGTTTAAATAATCTTGATGATGATTTATATATCTAATTTTTAAGAGTTTGGAGACATTAGAATAGGTTTTAAAAATGATTTATAAAAATCAAAAAAAATGAGAGATCCGGACCCTGGAACATGAGGTCCGGAACCCGTAAGCAGGTTATGCTGGTTCGCAGAGGTCCGGACCCTGAACATGAGGTCCGGAACCCGTACGCCTCCCTGGCTGTCACGCAGGGAAGGTCCGGACCCTGAGGATGAGGTCCGGACCCTGAGGGCGGAGGTCCGGACCCTGAGGGCTGAGGTCCGGACCCCAGGCTGTTTCGCAGACCGGGTCCGGACCCTGATGGCTGAGGTCCGGACAATGAAACGCCTGGAGAGTGTCAAGGTCCGGACCCCATACCCGCGGTCCGGACCCCGACCCGTTGCGAAGTTTTGGAAAGTTATTTTTTCTATCCTACTTTGATTCTAATGTCTCCCAAACATGTAAATAAGATAGGAGATTCCTTAAAATATCTTTGCAATCCTAATTTGGTTCCAAACCTTTCTAAAATCAGTTTTTCAATCCTAGTCGAAATCGGTTTGCTTCCAAACCTTTCTAAAAACTGTTTTTAATCCTAATCTATTTCGGATTGCTTCTAACCTATAAATAAGATGTGGGGGTGTCTCTAAAACGTGGTGAAGCATAGATTATCTTTTAGAAACCCTAGAAGCTTGTAGGTGACCGTTTTTCTCATCTTCTACCTTAAGCTTCTCTCAAATTGATTCATGGTGCCCTAATTCCTAATATTCTTTTAGAATCAATTTGAGGATTGCTTAGAGATTATTCCCACAGATCTTTCATGATATTCTAAGCAATAAATCGTCATCAATTTTGTTGATCTTGCTCCGGACGGAGTGCGCTCGTGGATTCGAGGGGGCGTCGTGGATTCGACGTGTTGAGGGCTTCGTGGATTCGAAGTTGGGCGTCTTGTGGATTCGAGGACGTAGCGTTCGTGGATTCGAACGTGGGGCGTGGACAACCTGGTGGAGTGCGCGAGATCCGCTAGAAGAGAAAAGAGAGGTTAAGTCCGTGGAGTCGGTAATCACCTTGTAATTCTTTTATTCTTAGTGGATTGTTTCTTCGCGTGTTGGTCCCGTGGGTTTTTCTCCAAGGTGGAGTTTCCCACGTAAATCTCGGTGTGCTGATTTTATTTTCCGCATTACTTTATCGCATTGAGATTTGTGATTTTTGTTTATACACCTATTCACCCCCCTCTAGGTATTGATATACTCTAGATAGATCCTAGGGCACCCCCTATTTCACAATTGGTATCAGAGCAGGATCTAGGCTTTATCTTTCATAATGGGTGAAGGTGGTAACATTAATCGACCTCCGTTCTTTGATGGCACGAGCTATGCTTATTGGAAAGTTCGCATGAGAGCTTTTCTAATAGCCATCGATGAACGAGTGTGGCAATCCATAGAATTTGGATGGACTCATCCCACTCAAATCGTCGATAATGTTAGCGTCCCTAAACTTCGAAATAAATGGAGTAGGGAAGAGATTGATTTATCTTCTTACAACGGTCGGGGAATTAATGCCTTATTTAATTCTTTATCTCAAACCGAGTTTTCACGCGTCTCGGCGTGTGAAACGGCTAAGGAGATTTGGGATACTCTCCAAGTTACGCATGAGGGAACTAGCTTGGTAAAGGTCCAAAAACTTCAAATGCTTACAAGTAAATTTGATTCAATTTCCATGGACGATCATGAGACCTTTACCGAGTACTATACTCGTCTTCAAGACATAGTCAACACATGCGCAAACTTGGGAGAGAAAATCTCGGAATTTAAAGTTGTAAGAAAAATTTTGAGAACTCTTCCCGAAAGATTTCGTCCAAAGGTTGCGGCCATTGAGACTATAAAACATCCGGACGAGATGAAAGTAGAAGAATTAGTAGGCGCTTTACAAACATATGAAATGACTTTTCCTACTAATAAATCTTCTTCCAAGTCTTCTTCTAAGAGTACAGATATTGCACTCAAATCTACGAAGGAGGAAGACGACGACTCGGATTCCGATGAAGAAATTTCGCTCGCCGATTTTGAACATCAATTGGAGCGTCTCACGAAGAAATTTCGTCGGAATTTCCGGAAGAACAAGTCAAATCGATCTACATCCAAATCTTCTTCTAACGGATCTTCACATTCTAAATTCTCTAAAGAGAAGAAGATTGTAAAGTCTTCTAAAGAAAAGGATGACTTTGAAAGGGAAATCCAATGCTACAAGTGTCGAGGCTACGGCCACATATCTACGGATTGTCCCACTAAAAAATCCTATAAAAAGAAGGCGCTACAAGCTAGAACTTGGGATGACTCTACTTCCAATAATTCGAGTTCTAGTGAAGAAGAAAATAATGATGCGATTGCCTTATGCTCACATACTTCTTTACCTTCCTCGTCGGCTCTTTGTTTATCATCTATTTCTAATAATTTGCTTTCTCCTTCTTTGCACGAAACGTCGAGCGACGATGGCACAAGTGAAGGGGAGTCGGATGATGAGGACTTAGCCGAGGCGTATAATCAACTACTCATCGAATCGAAGAAGATGGCTAAGCACAATAAGAAGTTGAGGAAGCATTTACTAGAGCTTGAAGATGAGAACAACAACTTGAAGAAGACATCTAAAGCTCTTGAGGAGGAAAAGAAAAACATATTGAAGAACAACAAAATCCTCCAAGAAAAGCTCAACCAATCGGAGATAACGATCAAATCGCATCAAGAAAAGTCCGACATACAAAAATTCTCCTCCGGTACAAAGAAACTTGATGATATGCTCGGATTGGGTCAAACAAGTAAACTTGGACTTGGATATGAGCGGACATTTATTGAGAAGGTAAAAAATTATTTTCCCAAAGTCTCAACAAGTGTAAAAGAGAAAGTATGTCATAGATGCGGAAAGAAAGGACATATCAAGAAGACATGCCATAAAAAAAAAACTCAAGTGGCATCTTCTAAGCATCTATCGGCATCTTCCAATACTCGACAACTCTCACGGTTTCAAAAGCAACATCCAAAAGGTCGAGTACCCGAGGTCAACCAAAAGTCAAAGCCACAACAACCAACTACTCCAAAGCGGAATGCGATGGTGAGACCAAAGGTTGATCAAAAGTCAAAACAATCGGTGCTCAATTGCAACAAAACAAGACAACCAACAACCCGACAAGTTTGGGTTCGGAAAGGTGATATCTTTCCTTGTCTTAAATCTTAATTTGTTTTGACTTAGTGTAGTGCTTTGATCGGTTTCTATTGCATATCTCTTGTTTATTGCATTACACGTTTTGGTGTTTTCATTGTTACAATTTTTTGGATTCTTTGAATGATTAGAACATTAAATAGTGCATTGAATATCAATATGTTCACTTTCATTCACTCATAATTAATTTCATATTAATTATCGATTTTACTTTATTTTCATTATACTTGAAGATAATTTATTATGAGAATTCTTAATACTTATATTCATCAAATTTAGGCAATCATGTGTAATCTCTAGGAGCTTAACCTATCTCGGTTGTGTGTGTTGAATTTGATGAATAGTCATTCTCTTATGGACTAAAATTTGTCACATGTTCTTTCAATTTAGAGATTGCATAAGCGAGGGGGAGTTATTATTATATAAAATGAAATGCTCGTATGCTTTGAAAGATGTGGAAAGAGTTACATCCTTAAAGGAGTGTGAAAACTACCACCACATGGAGGAAAGAGCTACCACCCCGGTCGTCCGGTTAGTGTGTGCAGCTACCACATGAGAATTGAATTGCATATCCGAAAAAAATAATATACAAGTGCAAAAGGATGCAAAAGGAAAATGTCACAAAATTTTATTTTTTCGGTGTTATAAGGTGGTCCACATACATGAAAGATGCTCAAAGAGCCACCCCCTGTGCGATATTTGTTTTTTCTCAAATTTGAATGTTTATGCAACAAATTTCTGTCTCTTTGATGAATCCCTTAAGTCATCTTCATAATCCGTTTACATCTTGATAGCTTTTGAGCCTTTAGATTATTTTTGATGACTTGATTTTGAAGTTCATATGAATTAAGAAATCGTGTAATATTTTATCTACATTATGGTGATTGTGTAGTAAAATTCTTAATTCTTATGAAATTAATAGGGATTGAAAGAAGTCAATGTGAATTTATATTTCTCATGCACTAACATTGCTTGAAATTTTATCACAAGTGGTTTCAAAATTGAAAAAGCTTTAAACTTGTGTTTTGATTGATTTCTCTCGAAATTCTCTCTATTTTTGGTGTTTTTCTTTTGGCAATTTTTGACAAAAAGGGGGAGAGAGGTAATGATGACTTAGACGCATAAACATAGAGGGAGAGATTGCATGAACAAAGGGGGAGAGATTTTGATATATTTTTTCTACTAACTTTGTTCGTGGAGAATAAAAACTTTTTGCAGGTCTTTCAAGACTTCAAGACTCCATTTTTGTCTAAGTCATAGAGTTTGTTTTTAAGAGTTACAAAATTGTAATTTTGGATTTTATTTGGATCTTTCACGCGAGAAGTTCATTGTTTTGGTGATGGCAATGAATTTTATTTTTGGAGAGATGAGCATCGTGAGTGTTTTATGTAATTTTGAGTTTTGTCACGAAATTGCCAAAGGGGGAGATTGTTACGGATTTTATATTGGCATATTTCGTGAAGTGAGTCGGAGTCTTGAAGGTTCGAAGAAGAAAAGACGAAGAACAAAGACTCGAAGACTCCACGTATGAATTCACGATGCTTGGTAAGTTTAAATAATCTTGATGATGATTTATATATCTAATTTAAGAGTTTGGAGACATTAGAATAGGTTTTTAAATGATTTATAAACGAATCAAAAAATTACATGCTACGAGATCCGGACCCTGGAACATGAGGTCCGGAACCCGTAAGCAGGTTATGCTGGTTCGCAGACCCGGTCCGGACCCTGGAACATGAGGTCCGGAACCCGTACGCCTCCCTGGCTGTCACGCAGGGAAGGTCCGGACCCTGAGGGCGGAGGTCCGGACCCTGAGGGCTGAGGTCCGGACCCCAGGCTGTTTCGCAGACCGGGTCCGGACCCTGATGGCTGAGGTCCGGACAATGAAACGCCTGGAGAGTGTCAAGGTCCGGACCCCATACCCGCGGTCCGGACCCCGACCCGTTGCGAAGTTTTGGAAAGTTATTTTTTCTATCCTACTTTGATTCTAATGTCTCCCAAACATGTAAATAAGATAGGAGATTCCTTAAAATATCTTTGCAATCCTAATTTGGTTCCAAACCTTTCTAAAATCAGTTTTTCAATCCTAGTCGAAATCGGTTTGCTTCCAAACCTTTCTAAAAACTGTTTTTAATCCTAATCTATTTCGGATTGCTTCTAACCTATAAATAAGATGTGGGGGTGTCTCTAAAACGTGGTGAAGCATAGATTATCTTTTAGAAACCCTAGAAGCTTGTAGGTGACCGTTTTTCTCATCTTCTACCTTAAGCTTCTCTCAAATTGATTCATGGTGCCCTAATTCCTAATATTCTTTTAGAATCAATTTGAGGATTGCTTAGAGATTATTCCCACAGATCTTTCATGATATTCTAAGCAATAAATCGTCATCAACGTTATTGTTCTTGCTCCGGACGGAGTGCGCTCGTGGATTCGAGTGGGCGTCGTGGATTCGACGTGTTGAAGGCTTCGTGGATTCGAAGTTGGGCGTCTTGTGGATTCGAGACGTAGCGTTCGTGGATTCGAACGTGGGGCGTGGACAACCTGGTGGAGTGCGCGAGATCCGTAGAAGATAAAAGAGAGGTTAAGTCCGTGGAGTCGGTAATCACCTTGTAATCTTTTATTCTTAGTGGATTGTTATCGCGTGTTGGTCCCGTGGGTTTTTCTCCAAGGTGGAGTTTTCCACGTAAATCTCGGTGTGCTGATTTTATTTTTCGCATTACTTTATCGCATTGAGATTTGTGATTTTTGTTTATACACCTATTCACCCCCCTCTAGGTGATTGATATACTCTAGATAGATCCTAGGGCACCCCCTATTTCACAATACCCACCTGTAGAAACGCTAGAGCTTAACACCGACGGCTCTCGAAAACCACGACAGGACCTACGAAAGACTCACAGGGTCAAGGTCCACCAAGTCGACACTAAACACATAGCGCTCACAACCCGAAACTGACGGATCGTCCGAAAAATCCACCGGGACGATCCCGAAACCACACTAAGCGCCAGAGGGGTACCAACAGCCAAACCAAGTCCTCCGCTGTCCTCAAACACACAAAATAAGGTGGCGGGACAGCGAGCACAAGCTCGGGGTGCCACGAACACAAACGCACCCGAAACGGCTTCCCGGGTTCCCGAAAGAAAAATGCCGATTTGGCACCGGAACCCTTCGTCACTCATCCGCTGTCCTCGAAACTTTGGGACAGCGATGAGCAACAGCCAACGAGGCTAAACAACAAAGTCAAGTCACTCGCGAAACCAGCAAGTGAGTCGCACGACTAAAAACACGCATTCCGCCGACTATTTCATCGAAAAATGCACCGGGAATAAATTCGGATCTCCGTGAAGGGCGAAGGGGTTGGACAACCAGTCCACAAGGCCTCAAGGATCATGCCCTTGCTGCCCGCAACATCGCAACGCTGTCACAAACACAAAGAACCCTAAACAAGCAACATTTACACATAAAGTAAGCATAATTAAGGCCGTTCGAGCACTCCGTTCGTCCGCACGACCTTCCGCAAGCACCAGCGGATAGGTAACGACGTAACGGAGGCCGTGCTCACAGCCCCACTGCGACAGGACCAGTAGCAAGCACAAACAAACCATAAAAATAGCTCTACATGCGATAATATTGCTCGACAAAGGCCGAACAGCGAAACGGCTCACCAAAACAGCCAAATAAAGTGAGCATGGTGATCAGCGCGTCGCCGCGATCATCGTGCTCACCTTTCCGAGCTTCGGGAGGCAACAGGAACCAAGATAGCATACATACGGCACGAACAAGTCAAAACAACCCCCTGGCCAGAGCAACTTGCTCCGGCCGGCTGCCGGCCGACATGCACGGCGCACGGCGGCCAGGGTTGGGTGCGGGGGAGGTGAGGAAGAGGATGCTCACCTCAACCGGCGGCAGGAAGTGGCGGCGGCGGCGCGGGGAGAAGAAGAGCTCTCGGGTAGCTAGGGCACGGCGGCGCGTGAAAAGAAAAACCGGCAGCGGCGGCGGCGTAGAGCGCTCGGCCGCGGCTACCCTAGCAGCCCAGGCTGATCCCGCGGCGGCTGCGGCGGCTCTCTGGCGGCACAGGGGTGGCCAGGGAGGAAGTCGACGGCATCGGAGGTCCTCCCGGAGCTGGCCGGAGGGTGCTACGCATGCGGAAGGCGGTGGTGGCTCGGGGCCTACTCCCTCGGCCCGCAGCTGCCCTAGCAGCAGTTTGCTGCAGCTCGGCGGCGGCTCCCGGAGGCAGGGCAGGTCGCCGGCAGTTGTGCCACCTCAGGGGGACCCGAGGCATGGGTTCACCTTGGGTGCACACTGCAGGGAAGAAGAAGAAGAAGAAAGAAGAATAAGAGAAAGGAGAGAAAAGAGGGAGAGAGGTTGTCGGAGTTCCCCCGCCGGCCAGGGGAGGTCGGCGGCGGTCGGCGGTGCTCAGGGGGAGAGCAGGGGAGCTGGGGAAAAGGGTGGCACTGTGCTGGAAGCTGAGGGAGAAGAGAAGAAGTGGATCTCTCTCTCTCTCCACTCACACACACACACACACAAACATATACACATGCACAAATTGCAAAAAGCCCCCCTCAAACAACGCAAATAACCCCCGAGTCCCTCACAGCATGTACAAAATGCCCAGACAGCCCTCCACATTTGAACTCACGCAAAACGGTGCGTGAAATAGGGTCCAGTTCGCGAAACAATAAAATGTACACTACGACCCCTTAGCGAAGAACACGCGATATCTCTCGATCCGACCGTCGCATGTGCTAACGGATCACGCCATCGCGTTCAGCACTGCCGAGACATTGAATCTATCATTTTGGATTGTTAGAAACAGACTCCGAATTGCACCATAAACCATCCTCTCTTCTCCAACAAAATTCAAAATCCATAAAAATACAAAAATACAATATATATACATATATATACACCTATACATGTATATATACATATACAGATCCAAAAACACAATAGAGGGAGAGGAACACATAATTCAAATTTCAAACAAAGTTTAAAATTTTAAATTCTCACATCACTCCCACCATACAAGAAGTTTCGTCCCCGAAACTTACTCACACACCATCCGCGAACAACTGCGGATACCTCTCTCGCATAGCAGACTCCAGCTCCAAAGTAGTCTAACGCTCCTCGTGACTCGTTCACTGCACTCACACATACGGAAAGCTCCGGTTCCTCAACTATTTCACCTCGCGAGCCAAAATCCTCAAATGCACCTCGTCGTAGCTGAGATCCTCCCTCAGCTGAACCGTCGTCGGGCTGATCATGTGAGAAGGGTCGGGGATGTACTTCCGAAGCATGGACACATGGAAGACATTGTGCACCCGAGCAAGACTAGGAGGAAGAGCTAACCGATAAGCCACTGGACCCACACGCTCAAGGATCTCAAACGGTCCCACGAAATACGTACTAAGCTTGCTCCGCAATCCGAACCGCTTGATCCTCGAGACGGCGACACCCTGAGCCGCACATGCTCACCGACCTGAAACTCCAGGTCTCGATACGGCGACACCCTGAGCCGCACATGCTCACCGACCTGAAACTCCAGGTCACGTAGTCGCTGGTTCGTGTATCTTTTTTGCCGGCTCTGCGCAGTCAGCAATCGCTGCCTCGCACTGCGATTCCTGGCCTCTGCGTCCTCCAACAAGTCAGGCCCGATCAATCGACGCTCACTCATGTCATCCCAACAGATCGGAGATCGACAATGACGTCCATACAATGCCTCGTACGGTGCCATCCCAATGCTCGCCTGGAAGCTGCTGTAGTAGGCGAACTCCACCAAAGAAAAGTACATGCACCAACCCTCACCATAGTCCAAAACGCATGCCCGGAGCATATCCTCGAGAGTCTGGATGACTCGCTCCGACTGCCCATCACTCTGAGGGTGGTAAGCTGAGCTGAAGTTGAGCTTCGTTCCCAGTGCCTACTGCAAGCTCCTCCAAAACTGAGATACGAAGCGAGAATCCCTATCAGAAACGATCGACACTGGCACTCCATGTAGCCTGCCAATCTTATCCAAGTAGAGCTGCGCCAGTCGACTCCGAGACCGAGTCATGTGCACCGGTAGGAAGTGAGCTGCTTTCGTCAATCGGTCCACAAAAACCCAGATCGCAACATGACGTCGCTGCGAACGAGGCAACCCGGTGACGAAATCCATGGTGATATGCTCCCACTTCCATACTGGTACAGACAACGGTTGAAGCTTCCCTACTGGTCGCTAATGCTCAGCCTTCACCTGCTGACAAATCAAACACTGAGCCACATGCTGAGCCATGTCCATCATCATGCCAGGCCACCAGAAACTCTGCTTCAGGTCGCGGTACATCTTCGTCCCTCCAGGATGAACGGTGTACGACGACCGGTGTGCCTCAGTCTAAAACTCTCGCCTCAAATCCTGATAACTGGGCACACACCTCCGTCCTCGAAAGCGAAGGAAACCATCAGGGTGAATCGTGAAGTCACCATCTCTGCCCTGCTCGGCCTCTGCTCGCACTCTCTATAAGTGCGGATCCATCAGCTGTCCACTGGAAATTAGGTCAGACAAAGTGGGCTGCACCACCAAAGTCAACAGCTGCGCGGTAGCTCCATAAGGTAGGATCTTCAACTCGAGTCGACGAAACTCCTCCACCAAGCGCTCCTGGTTGGTGATCATGAGAGATAGCTCCGCCGAAGGCTACCTCCGGCTCAAAGCATCCGCCACAACATTCGTCTTGCCCGGATCATACTGGATGGAGATGTCGTAATACTTCAAAAGCTCAAGCCGCCGTCTCTGTCTGAGGTTCAGCTCATTCTGGGTGAAGAGGTACTTCAGACTCTGATGATCCGTGAACATCTCACAATGCGCTCCGTACAGGTAGTGTCTCCAAAGCTTGAGAGCGAACACCACTATTGCTAGCTCGAGATCGTGCGTCGGATAGTTCTTCTCGTAGTCCTTCAGCTGGCGCGAAGCATACGCGATGACCTTCTCCTGTTGCATAAGCATGCACCCCAATCCTATTCGAGATGCATTGTAGTAGACCACAAAATCCTCACCAGGCTGCGGCAATGCTAACATAGTGGCATGAGTCAGTCTGTCCTTCAGCTCCTGGAAGCTCATCTGACAAGCTGGAGTCCACAGAAACTTCTCGCCCTTCCTCGTTAGCTTGCTCAAAGGGGCGGCGATCTTTGAGAAACCCTCAACAAATCGCCGATAATAACCTGCCAAGCCGAGGAAGCTCCTGATCTCCGTCACAGAAGTCGGGACAGGCCAGTCCACCACAGAGTCCACCTTCTTTGGGTCCACCGCAATACCAGACTGCGTCACGATGTGACCCAAGAAGGAAACCTCTCGAAGCCAAAACTCACACTTCTTGAGCTTAGCTTAAAGCTTATGCTCACGAAGCGTAAGGAGGACTCGCCGAAGGTGATCCTCATGCTCCACATCACTCCTCGAATAGATCAGTATGTCGTCAAAGAAGACCACGACAAATTGATCCAAGAACTGCCGAAAAATCCTGTTCATCAAATCCATAAAAGCTGCTGGGGCGTTCGTCAAACCGAACGGCATACCGCGAACTTGTAATGCCCGTATCGAGTCCGGAAGGCCGTCTTTGCCACATCCTCGGCCTTGATCTTGAGCTGATGATAACCTGACTGTAAATAAAACTTCGAGAATATCGTGGCTCCCTGGAGCCGGTCGAAGAGATCGTCGATCCGCGGTAGAGGGTACTTGATCTTTACTGTCATCTCGTCGAGCTCGAACTCACAATCAAACCAAGACTGCACGAATACCGCGACAAAAATCTTGTACGCAAACACACGCACAGAGACCTCGGAGCCAACAACCAGGCTCCCGACATCCGATCACCAAGGCACCAAAACTCTTGGCAAAAACCAAAATCACCTCACAAAACAAACCTTTTAGCTGTGAAGGCACACTACCGAGCTAAAAGGCAACCAGACTCAACCGGAGTCAAACCATCCGCAGTGATGGCAAATCAACTGCGCAAAACCATCCAAGAATTAGCTCAAGGCTCACTACGTGATCAGGGATGACCACCACATAGCTTTCCCATAAGATGACGTATAGAGAAAGTCTTGCAAGAGAAAGCACCGACCCAATCTAGACAGTCCCAAAAGGGATAGGGTATTCCGTCCTAACTTTTGACACTACGTTGTCTGCAGCCAACGTACTTATCAAAAGAAAAACGAAATATTCGAAGATCACCGAATTAACAGAAAAAGCAAACCGACCCACAAAATAAGGTCTGCCCTGAGCCAACTCCCTAGGAGTCTTCGGCTTCCAACAACAAGCTGGCGACTACATGCGACGTAGGGTCGCCAGCCACACGAACCAAAGCAAAGGAAGAACAATAACCAGTGTCGACAAACCAACGTCAAACGCTGTGAGACCTTCAACAACAACCTGGAAGATCTCGCGACAACACGAAAGCCTACTAATACCACAAGAAATTCTATAACACACCAATTTAGGCGTTAGGATAGCCGCAAACGATATAGGCACCAACGAAAACCTGACACCAAACAGTGTCCATATCACGCCCCGCCGGGCCTTAAACACCAACTAGGTGGAAAGGATAACCGCACGGGCGCATGCACCAGACCCGCCGAACGGATAGAGTCCTTTCTATCCGCCCAAGGCGTCACAACACAAGCTTATCCACAATGTTCCAACTAGGAACGGAGTACAAGAGTTGCACAAGGAAAGCATCAACATAAAGAAGTTCTACTTCTATTACATCACATGTATATTGGCACAGGTTAGTACCTCACGTTTTGGGTTCAAACCTTGGATTTAATCCTTTGAAATGAGATTTTTGGGAACCCTTGGCAATCTAAACCACAAGTGGTGGGAGATTGGCCATGAAATCTAGGGTTTGGCTTGAATGCATGCAAACCCTAGGTAGATTTGGGGCTTTTGCAATGAGAGGTTCTAAAAATATTTGGACCTTCGGGAATTACAATTGAGGCCTAGGAAATCATGTTAGAACACTTGATTTCACATATTGAGTTGAATTTAGGGTTCACAACACATACCATTTTATCTTTAAATGGATATTTACCCTATACATGGAAGTGACCTAATCACTTCGGTAAACACAAACCCACCTCAAGAGCTTCCAAATTCTTGTATTCTTCAAGCTCCTAAGTGTCCAAGCTTTGAGTTCTTGCTTCAACCCAAGCTTCTACAAGAAAACGGTTCGTTACTCGTTACAGTCCACTCAGTCTAGTACACATAAGTTTGACGCAAGAACTAGCTAAAAGTCGAAAGACCAACACTGATGATTCCACAAGCAAAACGTCAGAGGGGTAGGCTTCACCGCCCTACCCAACAAAACAGAAAGATAACACCAAAGTTGCGGTCGTCCGAACCGCTACCAAAACCCTGGGCTACACTCTAGTAGTTCCCACGGAAGTCGCGATCGAAACCGCTCAAAGCACCGTCTCCGTAGAGACGCTCGCAGTGGCTCTCGTGCTCTACACAGAAAGTAGGGCCAGGGCAAGAACAGCCCAAACGATGACACAGGTCCACCAAGTGACGTCACCTAGCCCGATAAGGTCACCACCTGCCAACGAGTGGTTACGCAAAGGGGGAAAACATACCCTGCCACTTGGTGTCTGCCTGGTATTCCACCACCACTTCTAGAAGAAGCACGAGTCTGCGAACAAGGGCGGATCGAACCTCAGGAAATCCGCCAATCGTGCTCGGATGTGGCCACCACCCCCAATCACGGGGTCGGCGTCCACACGCGGAACAGCCGACGTAGTCGCTGTCGTCGTCGCGGTCGTGGCCACGACAGCGTGGGTGCCACAAGAGGGTCTGCAGTCATCGGGGCACTCGGCGGAGGAGGAGGAGGGGCTGGAGCGGTAGTCGCCGTAGCCTGCTGCTGCAAAAATTGCCGGAACAAGCCGGAGAGGGCCGTCAGCTGACCCCTCACCTCTAGCAACAGGGTACGGTCAACAGCAGGCTGCTCGCCTCTTGCCGGCTCCTTGCTCGAACCAGCCGCAATAGCCCGAGTCTGAACACCAGCAGACGGCTCCGCAGGCGCACGCCTACCACCACGACCAGGACGGGGAGGTCTACCACAACCACAAGCCATCTGCAAAACACAGAAACCTGCACAAAAAAAAGGGGTCGGCAACTCCCACAAAACACAAGCCGAAAACAAACCCCCTCGAACTCGCGCACCTATACATCTTAGGTCTTCCTATGGGTCAGCCTAACCAATGGTTCAGTTACAAGTTTATGAATGAATGAGTGTTCCCTTTATGCTCTGATACCATCTTAATCTGTCACGTCCCGGGCTAGTTTTAGAAGCAAAAATACGTGCAAATTTTTTTTTGAAAGCCTAGTCCGCGTCACGTACAGACCCGCCACAAATATAGGGTCCACTGTACTTGCGGGGAGAAGAAGAGCTCTCGGGTTGCTAGGGCACGGCGGTGCCGGCAACGAACGGCGGCGCTGGCGGTCGGGACGGCGAGCACCGACAAGAGAGGCCCGCCGGACGTCGGATGGCCGGTGACCGCGACAAGAAAAATCGGCGACGGCGGCGGCGCAGGCTGCTCGGCCGCGGCTGCCCTTGCAGCCCAAGCTGAGCCCGCTGCGGCTGCGGTGGCGCTCTGGCGGCACGGGGACGGCCGGGGAGGAAGTCGACAGTGCTGGAGGTCCTCCCGGAGCTGGCCAGAGGGTGCTACGCCGGCGGGAGGCGGCGGCGGCTCGGGGCCAACTCCCTCGGCCCGCAGCTGCCCTAGCAGCAGTTTGCTGTGGCTCAGCGGCGGCTCCTGGCGGCGGGGCAGGTCGCCGGCAGTTGTGCCACCTCAGGGGGACCCGAGGCGTGGGTTCACCCTGGGTGCCCACTGCAGGGAAGACGAAGAAGAAAGAAGAAGAAGAAAAAAGAGAGAAAATAGGGAGAGAGGTTGCCAGAGTTCCCCCGCCGGTCAGGGGAGGTCGGCGGCGGTCGGCGGCGCTCAGGGGGAGAGCAGGGGAGCTAGGGAAAAGGGTGGCACTGTGCTGAAAGTTGAGGGAGAAGAGAAGAAGTGGATCTCTCTCTCTCTCTCCACTCACACACACACACACAAACATATACACATGCACAAATTACAAAAAGCCCCCCTCAAACAACGCAAATAGCCCCCGAGTCCCTCACAGCATGTACAAAATGCCCAGACACCCTTCCACATTCGAACTCACGCAAAACAGTGCGTGAAACAGGGTCCAGTTCGCGAAACAATAAAATGTACACTACGACCCCTCAGCGAAGAACTCACGATATCTCTCGATCCATCCATCGGATGTGCGAACGGATCATGCCATCGCGTTCAGCATTGCCGAGACATCGAATCTACCATTTTGGATCATCAGAAACGGACTCCGAATTGCGCCATAAACCATCCTCTCTTCTCCAACAAAATTCAAAATCCATAAAAATACAAAAATACAATATATATACACCCTATACATGTATATATACAAATACAGATCCAAAAACACAATAGAGGGAGAGGAACACAGAATTCAAATTTCAAACAAAGTTTAAAAATTCGAACTCTCACAAAGTGTTCGAAGAATTTTTCTAACGACCTTAGATTCTCGAATCTTCTTTTCTAAGTTAGCACATGTATTGATAATATCTTGAAGTCTAGTAAAATAATCAATAAACGATTCATGCTCCTCCATACGAATAGAATCAAATTGACTCGTAAGCATTTGGAGCTTTTGTATTTTAACTAGACTTATACCCTCATGTGTAACTTGTAGAGTATCCCAAATCTCTTTAGCCGTATCACATGTGGAAACACGTGTGAACTCAGTAGAGGAAAGAGCATTAAATAAAGTATTAATTCCTTTCCCATTAAACGATGAAGCTTCATTATCATCCTTCGACCATTTATTTCGTGGCTTAGGTACAGTCGTGTTATTAACCACTTCGGTTGGATGTTTCCACCCGAATTCCACGGCTTGCTATACTCGCTCATCAATTGCGATAAGGAAGGCTCTCATCTGGACTTTTCAATAGGCGTAATTGGTTCCATCAAATAACGGTGGCCTATTTATATTACCTCCTTCACCCATTATGAAAGATAAAGCCTAGATCCCGCTCTGATACCAATTGTAAGTTACGGGGAGCCCTAGGATCTATCTAGAGTATATCGATCACCTAGAGGGAGGTGACTAGTGTATAAATAAAAATTACAAATCTCAATGCGATAAAGTAATGCGAAAAATAAAATCAGCACATCGAGATTTACGTGGGAAAACTCCACTTTGGAGAAAAACCCACGGGACCAATCACGCGAAAAACAATCCACTTAGAGTAAAGAATTACAAGGTGATTACCGACTCCACGGACTTAACCTCTCCCTTCTCTTCAGCGAATCACGCGCACCAACGGCTGTCCACACCACACGTTCGAATCCACGAACGCTACCCCTCGAATCCACAAGACGCCTCACTCCGAATCCTCGAAGCCTTCACGATCCGAATCCACGAACCGCCTTGATCACGTCGAATCCACGACGCCGTTTGGAACACAAACTCAGGGTTTATACTGGTGATTCATTGCTTAGAATTTCATTAAGAACCAGAAGAAAGAATTCTAAGCAAGATGAATATCAATTCGACATATGGAAATAGAGATTAAACTATCTCGAATTGATCTCGGAGGCTATTTTCATAGAAAAAGGTTTAGAACAAAAACCCTAGCCTCTAGAATTTTTTCTCTCATAAATTCTGAGTTGTTCAATGTCAAAGAGAACCCTAACATGTTATTTATAGGCGTTGGAATCAAACAGAATCGGATTGGATGAATTTAGAGTCGGTGACACTTGTAGACATCTACTTTGTATTTTGACATTAGTAGATATTGTAGTCGGTGGAACCTCTGTCTTTGCATGATCATAGTAGATGAGATGATATTTATTGACCTTGTGATCGGTGACATTCGTATTCGTCACATGATGATATATACTCGTTGCATGATGACTGCTTGTATCTCGTACATGGTGACTTGGTTATATAGATCTTATAGGTCGGTGACATGGTAACACTTCCTTCGGGAATAGTAGACCTGATTGGTTGGTGATTTCTTGTGTTTATTCTCTCAGCTACCTGCCGATGTTGGCCTTTGAGCATATTGCATCGATTGCCACAGCTCGTGAGCATTTTTCACGTACACCAGCGGTCTGATCTACCGCAAGAGGGTGTTCTTTTTCGAAAAAGTGATCGTACTTCCGACCCATGAGCCTTGCAAGGTGCTGGTTAGGGTTATATGCCAGGTGGGCAAGCAGAGTGTGGTTTAGCCTGAGGTCCGTCGACCAATATGGCGGTGATTTCGGCTATTGGTTTCATTCATCCAGTTGATGCATTGGTACGCACTATGGCTTCTTACAGTAGCAGATCATTATATGCTGATTGGTAGTTGTATTTTCTTCTTAGCCATTATTGCTACTATTTCGTTATACCTATTGATTATGCCTAGTTGCTGGTTTCTGTTCAGTCGCATTTATGTCATGCTATAGTTGTATTTTCTTCTTAACCATTATTGCTACTATTCCGGTATACCTGTTGATTATGCCTAGTTGCTGGTTTCTATTCAGTCACATTTATGTCATGCTATAGTTGTATTTTTTTTTTCTTAGCCATTATTGCTACTATTGCGGTATACCTGTTGATTATGCCTAGTTGCTGGTTTCTATTCAGTCGCATTTATGTCATGCTATTATTTCTTTGCTACTGACCTTACTATACCTGTTTATTGCTTTGGGCTATTTTTCTTCCTCTTGCCGGTGAGTACTCTTCGCCTTCGTCGGCTTGCGGTACCCACTGGGAGGGGAGACATATTTACATATTCTCACCCCCACCATTTTTCAGGTTACGCGAGTGGTGAGGGTTGGGACGGTGCGTGAGGACGACACTAGAGGCCGTGTTCTTGTTTGGTCCTCACAGACCCTTGCATATAGAATTTGGACTGGCTTTTCATATCTGTTGGATTAGTTTGGTTCATTACCTGTTAAAGTTCATACATCAATGTTTAATTATCGTTTATTGAGTATGAGATGTTGTGTTGTGTGGTTGACTCTGTAGATTGAAGAGGAGTCCATGGTCCATCGTGGACTCCCTATCATGCGGTCCACGAAGTGAAGTAGACGTCGTGAACCAGGTGTATTCTGCCCCAAGAGCTGCGCTCTTTTGGCCATAGATTTTCGTTTTCCGTTTATTTTGAGTAGAAAACGAAAACCCAACTTTTTCTCAGAATCTGTAAAAAAAAATTTAATTTTTTTATTACCGATAACAAAATATTTCAAAATTTATTTTTCGAGAGAAAAAAAATTTCGGATCAATTTTTAACCAATCGGAACACAGCCTAAGAAACCCACACTATCTCTGAAAATCACATTTTAAATTTTTTTTTTTATTTTAAATTTAAATTTCTATTTTAATTTTATGTTGAAATTTTAAATTTCAATTCAAAAATTAACCTAAAATTTTAAATTTTATACTTGAATTTTAAAGTTTCGAACATTACTTTTAAATCTCAACTTTTAAAATTGCAAATTTTAAATTTACATATTAAATTTCAAATTTCAAAATTTTATTTTTAAAATTTCAATACTCAAATTTTAAAATTCAAAATTTTAGATTTTTAACTTAAAAATTCAAGAAAAAATTTAAAATTTGAAGCCATAAAATTTAAAATTTAAAATTTTAAAACTTACAATTGTAAATTTTAAAACATAAAATTAATTCATCTTAGTTCCACAAGAGATTGTCACATCACCTCATCACATCCCACATCACATCACGCATCACATCATATTTAAAATTTTTAATTTTGTCTTTAAATTTCAATTTTTAAAATTAGAAATTTTAAATTTACATATTAAATTTGGAAATTTAAAATTTAAAATTTTATTTTTAAATTTCAATACTCAGATTTTAAATTTTAAAATTCAAAATTTTAGATTTTTAACTTAAAAATTCAAAAAAAATTAAAATTTGAAGCTATAAATTTTAAAATTTAAAATCTAAAATTTAAGAAACTTACAATTGTAAATTTGAAAAAATAAAATTAATTCACCTTATCTTGTCACATCACACATCACATTGCACATTACATCACACATCAAATCATATTTAAAGTTTTCAATTTTTACTTTTAAATTTCAATTTTTAAAATTGTAAATTTTAAATTTACATATTAAATTTGGAAATTTAAAAATTTATTTTTTAATTTCAAAAATCAGATTTTAAATTTTAAAAATCAAAATTTTATATTTTTTACTTAAAAATTCGGAAAAAAAAATTTAAAATTTGAAGCTATAAATTTTGAAATTTAAAATCTAAAAATTTAAACACTTACAATTGTAAATTTTAAAACATATAATTAATTTATTTTAGCTTGTCACATCACACATCACATTGCACATCACATCATATTTAAAGTGTTTAATTTTTTCTTTTAAATTTCAACTTGTAAAATTTAAATTTTAAATTTACTACTTAAATTGAAAATTTTTAAAATTTCAAGCCTCAAATTTTAAATTTTAAAATTTAAAATTTCAAATTTCAAATTTTTAACTTAAAAATTCAGGAAAAATTTAAAAATTATAAATTTTAAAATTTTAAAACTTAAATTTTAAAACTTAAATTTTAAAACTTAAATTTTAAAACTTAAATTTTAAAATTTAAAATATAAATTTTAATTTGAATTTTTAAATTATAAATATTAAAATTTTAAAAATAAAAATTGGAATTTTTAAAATCTATTCTTAATTTTAAACACATCCCCAAGTCACAAGTGACACGACATCAAATTACATGTCAATACACAGTTTTCGATGTAACTAGGTTAATTTATTGTTGATGGTGAGAAAAAAGTGGGCCCCACTTGTTGCTGTATAATATATGTTTAAATTTAAACTTTTAACTTTTAAATTTTAGATTTTTAGTTTAAAATTGAATGCACAATTAAAAATTCGAAATCATGAAATTTTAAATTTTAAAATTTTAAAATTTTAAAATTTAAATTATATGCCTTAATTTTCGATTTATAAATTTTAACTATTTAGAATTCAAAATTTAAATTCTTGCATTTCTATTCTGAATTTTAAATTTTAAATTTTAAATTTTAAATTTTAAATTTTAATTTTTTAAAATTTTAAATTTTAAATTTAAATTTTAAAGTAAAATGTTTTTATTTATATATAAATTTTTTTAAAAATAAGAAGTGTGTATATTTTATTTCTGGGTTTCAAACAACAGGCAAGATTTGGGGCCACTGGCCCCAGTTTGAGATCCATGACCAGCCAATATTGCTGCTTTGGCTTTGATGGGACAAGATTCTCGCTAAAGTTTTCGGTTACAGTCGTTTTGTTGAAAGAAAAAGAAAAAGAAAAAGAAAAAGTTGTGATAATATATATTTTATGCTATTTCACATATTATATATTATTGATATATAATAATTATAATACTATAATTATTATTATTATAATTAATATTTATAAATAAAATATATTTAACATATATTATAAAGTAAGAATAAATATAATGTATAATAGTATATATATTTAATTTAATACTATAAATAAATTTCAATATATTTATAAATAAAATAAAATACTATATATATATATAAATATTTATATATCTATTAACTTATATGAATCTCCAATATTTTTGCCACATGGCAATTGCTCTTTCACTCTCACTAGCCCCTCTTTTGATCTATTAACTTATATGAATCTCCAATATTTTTGCCACATGGCAATTGCTCTTTCACCCTCACTAGCCCCTCTTTTGATCTATTAACTTATATGAATCTCCAATATTTTTGCCACATAGCAATTGCTCTTTCACCCTCACTAGCCCCTCTTTTGAACCGATCTGCGTTTTTGAACCGAACCTCTCCTCCCCTTACTTACTTGCCTCTTCTCTGACTTCTGAACCGAATCGCCGAACCGCTTGTCCACTCTCTCACTTACCTCTTTTCTGATCCGAACCGCTGTTTTAACTTCTGAACCAAATTGCTCACTACATTAACTTATATGAATCTCCAATATTTTTGCCACATGGCAATTGCTCTTTCACTCTCACTAGCCCCTCTTTTGATCTATTAACTTATATGAATCTCCAATATTTTTGCCACATGGCAATTGCTCTTTCACCCTCACTAGCCCCTCTTTTGATCTATTAACTTATATGAATCTCCAATATTTTTGCCACATAGCAATTGCTCTTTCACCCTCACTAGCCCCTCTTTTGAACCGATCTGCGTTTTTGAACCGAACCTCTCCTCCCCTTACTTACTTGCCTCTTCTCTGACTTCTGAACCGAATCGCCGAACCGCTTGTCCACTCTCTCACTTACCTCTTTTCTGATCCGAACCGCTGTTTTAACTTCTGAACCAAATTGCTCACTGCATCTGTGAACCTTTGAACCGAACCGAATGGCCGAACCGCTTTTCCGCTCTCTCACTTGCCTCTTTTCCTATCCGAACCGCTGATTTGACTTCTGAACTAAATTGCTCACTGCATCTGTGAACCTCTGAACCGAACCGAACCGAACCAGACGGCCTCTCTCTTTCTCTCCTTTTCGGTTTTTCGTACGGTAGGGTGCGAAGCGTTTCCTCTCCCCTCTTCGAGCGTTATTACCTCTCTCCCTCCGTTGTAATGGTTGCTCTTCCCTCTCCGCAGCGTCGTTCCCTCTCTCCCCTCTACGTTTTCAATCGTTAGGTCCTTTCCTCTCCCATCTCCACAACATCGTCCTTTACACCTTTCCATTTTCGAAGCCCAACTTCCACCTCGAACTCCTTCGTTTCCTAGAACTTCTTTCTCTCTTTTTCTTCTCTCTCTTTCGCCATGGCGCCTTCTCCGACGACCACACCCATGTCAAGGCCCAGAAGACCCAGCACCTCTCCTCCACCTCCGCCGCCAACGACAGCGACGCCACCGCTCCCCTGAAGGGATTATATGCTACGGAAGAGAAAAGGAGGCGACGCTGATCACTGCCTCGCCACGATCTTCGTCTCCAACCTCCCTTACTCATTCAAGGCCTCGCAGGTTCTTCCTTCGCCCAATTTGTCTTCTTCTTCGACGATTTTTGCAAATCAGGGTTTCTCTTTGATGGTGACACGAGGGGGATTTGATTGCTTTTGTTTTTGTTATTGTGTTTAGTTGGAGGAGGTTTTTAGCAAGGTGGGTCCTGTGAGGCGCTGCTTCATGGTTACTCACAAGTATAAGTAACTCAGGTTGTCTGTGATTTTGTAGTCTAATTTTTTTTAAAATTTTATTCTTTATGCTGGGAATTGTGTTGTTATTTATATGCAATTTTGCTTCTTTCATTTGCAGCACCACATTGATTTACTTAGTTCTCAGTTTATTCATTATTTTTACAATTTGTTTTTTTTTTTTATTCATTTCTGTTTGCAAATTCAGACTCAAAGGTGAGCCGTAGTTTTGGCTTCGTGCAATTGTAAGTATGATTTACTTTTTATTCCTCTTTTGCCTTGATATTATATAAAAAAAGAAAACTAATGTATATAAAGAAACATAAATAAAATAGGCTTAAAAATTAGAAAAAAAGAGAGTGTAAGAGATTTGTAAGAACTATGGGTAATTAAAATTATTTTATAAAGAAATGTATGACAAAGAATTAGCAATTATTTCATAAGTTAAATTATTTTAGAGCTCCTATACGACCCTACTCCTACACCCTCTATGCTTCTTTCTCAGGAAGAAGTAAGAATTCTGTATAAATATCTCTAAAATGAGTGTATGATTTACATAAATTTTTTTGAGCCTTTGATTATTATTTTTAATAAATATAATTTAATTTGTCGATATGTTCATGTGTTTTCTTTTTCTAGCTTCATGGTATATGAAAATGTGTTATTTTGTTTTTTTTTTCTTTGAATTGTATATGGTGGTTTGCTACATGGAGTTATATTTGAGAGTTTTTCTCCTTTATATTAGCCGTTGATTAGATGTTCTTTTACTAATTTTTGGTGTTTCTTCTTTTTGTGTTTTTATCTGCTTTTTTTCTTATACTTGCTTTATTTCCTCCTTTAGTATATGAAATGTATAATGCTTTTTAATATTTGTTAGTATTTTTCTATTCTTTTGAGCCTCTTTTGTCCTTTAATTTTAACGTCATGTGCCTTTTTGTCATGTGCCTTTTTAACATTGTCTACTATGGAATTTGAGTTTATTAACATTTTCATAAGGTGGTGAGATTTGAGAGATTGAGGGTGTCGTTCTCTCAACTATTTGCTAATTTGCTTTTATATACATTTATTTATTAATTTTACTATCTTATTTTCTCCACTTGCTGATGTTTGTCTTGACTTATTTATGAGTACAATGTGTTTTGCTCTTAATGATGTTGAACTATGCATGAGGTAGAGACGAGCCCACTTTGCTGCTCTCCTTAGTACATCTCCTATGCTCCTTCCCCTTTGCAGGATTTTTCATTTTTGCTATGTGGTGAGGTCAACATAAAGAAGATTTGGTTGTTTCTTCCTATTCCTATATGTTTCTCTCATTGTTCTCAAACTTCATAATAATTTTTATTTTCTATATTCTTTTTTTTAAGGTTCTGCAGCTTTCTTTACCCATGAAATATGGATTATTAAATAATAGCCATTATATGGAATTCTTGCTCCACTTAATTCGTTTGAGAAAATGTCAATTAGACTTTCTTTCCAAAATCTCTATATAAATTCTATTTCTAAATTATTTTCTTTAATTTTGTCATTTTTCCACACTTCTTTATAACTGATATATAAAAATTAATTTTCCTTCTTTAGATATTATTACTATGACAACAAATTTTGGATTTTTACCGGACTGAATCCGGCCTATCAATTGAGTATTGAAATTGATGTATTGATACTACATTTGATATTTTATTCTCTACAAATTCTTACTTCGACAGTATTTATCCGCAGCAAAGCACGGGTCCCTACACTAGTATATATATTATAATACATATATAATAGATAGAATAGAGAGAGGCGTCCACGGTCCACCGTGGACTCCTATCACGCGGTCCACGAGGTGAAATAAACCTCCTGGACCGGGTGTATTCTGCCCTAAGAGCCGTGCTCTTTTTGCTATGGATTTTCGTTTTTCGTTTATTTTGAGTAGAAAACGAAAATCCAACTTTTTTTTAAAATCTGTTCAAAAAATTTTAATATTTTTTATTATCGATAACAAAATATTCAACAAAAAAATTTCGAGAGAAAAAAAATTTCGGATCAATTTTCACCAATCGAATCACAGCCTAAGAAACCCACACCATATCTGAAAATCACATTTTAAAAATTTATTTTTATTTTTATTTTAAATTTTAAATTTAAATCCTAATTTTAATTTTATGTTGAGATTTTAAATTTCAATTGAAATATTAACATAAAATTTTAAATTTTATACTTGAAGTTTAAAGTTTCGAACTTTAATTTAAAATTTTCATTTTTAAAATTGTAAATTTTAAATTACATCTTAAATTTGAAAATTTTCAAATATCAAATTTTTATTTTTAAATTTGAAGACTTAAATTTTAAATTAAATTCAAAATTTTAGATTTTTTAACCTAAAAATTCAAGAAAAAATTTAAAATTTAAATCCATAATTTTAAAATTTTAAAATTTGAAAACTCACAATTGTAAGTTTTACGGCATAAAATTAATTCATCTTAATTCTCAAATAAAATAAATAAATTTAAATTTTTATAATTTAAAATATAAAATTTTAAATTTTTATTTTGAATTTTAAACCCATTTTGCTGCTCTGCCTATATGGAAACCTGCTGTGGGAATCACGTGATTCTTGCAAGGCAAGTCACATCACATCAAATTTTGCTACTCCTTTCCCAATCCCTTCCTCTCTCAAGTATGGTTACCATATATATATACTTGTCCTATATATATATATATATATATATATATATATATATACACTACTACCCAAATATCATCCTATCTCACCCCCCACCTCCAAGGCTCCAACCCCTCCTCTTCTCTCCTCCTTAATTTTCACTCTAATACGTTCGGCTTTTCTCAGGCGCTCCCTCCCTATTCGCAATTTCGCAGCATCAGCATCAGCTTCTCTCTCACAATATGGCCTCGTCCTCGCGAGATCCAAGTAAACAAGATAAGAGTCTTTTTCTTTATTTTATTTTTCTTTCTCTACATCTCCTTTGTCTCTCTCTCTCTCTCTTTTTGTGTACGTTCTTTATGTATTTATTTGTTTATTTATTTTATTTTATTAACGAAGAAGAGAGGGCGGCGGCGGCGGCGGTAGAGGCAGCAGAAAAGGAGGCGAAGGAAGTGGAAAAAGAAAAATGGGACGTCGACTACGCACTCTAATACGTTCGGCTTTTGTCAGGCGCTCCTCCCTATTCGCATCAGCTTCCCTCGCAATATGGCCTCGTCCTCGTCCTCGCAAGGTGGAAGTAAACAAGATAAAGTTTTTAAGTTTGTTTTTTCTACTTGATCTGCTTATAGTCTCTTATAGTTTTTAACTTTTTGTTAAGGCAGGAAAAAAAAGAACCTTTTAGATTATGTGTGAGTGATTGAAATGCTTATATGGCAGCTGAAGATATTCATAATTGTATTTCATGTATTCCTCCTCTCTCTACTCCGTTTCTAAATAGGCAACATGCATGGAAAGTGATAGCAAATCGTATTTTTGCTATGTTATCACTTTCAGTTCAATCTTTGATTACGTTAGTATTTTTTGAGTTTCTGAATTTTTTTTTATTTTTTATTTTTTTTTGTGGAGTTTCTTAACTGAAATTTTCTCCAACCATTTTTAGGTATGACATCAGGAATTCCACACTTGAATGGTCTATTCTTCTCGTTGACCAATCAAATCGCAGGTGCGTAAAACACTTTTTTTTTGTTCTTCATCTGCATAATTATTTTATCCTTGGATGGAGATTTTTTTTTTACCAGTAACAATATTTTGATGAGCAGTATAACCTCTCTCTTTTGAAATTTAATTTTTTTTAAAAAATTTAGTATTAAAATTTTGTTATCGACAAGAGTAGTGAAAAAAAGTGTTAGCCATTGGACTATAAAATTGTAAAATTGTCAGCCCATTTGGATTGTAGGACTAGTGTTGCCGCAACAGAAAAAAAAGAAAAAGACAAAAAAAAAGTAAAAAGTAAAAAAAAAAAATGAAAATATTGTAGGACGATCACCGCATCTTCCATTTTAACTTTTTTGTCATAGACTTTTTTAAAGTTTAATTTATTTTTACAAAATAATTTTTATGTAATAAATCAAAATTATAATAAAAATTTTACCAAATGTAATAATTTAAGTATTTTTTTTTAAGAACTAAAGCTAAAGTAATTGATTTTTTTAGTACAGTGGAATAAAATTTTATTTTAATTAAATTAAAGTATCAGATTCCTACGAGGTAACTGAAAGTTTCAACTGAAAATAATTCATAATTCATTTGGTCAGATAATTAAGAACTTGGAGGTTTATTTTTGATCGAACTTTTACAGATTGAATTGAAAATTTAAAATTTCAATATAAAATTAAAATAAGAATTTAAAATTTTAAATTTAAAATAAAAATAAAAATTTAAAATGTGATTTTCAGAGATAGTATAGGTTTATTACGCTGTGTTCCGATTAGTGAAAAATTGATCCGAAATTTTTTTTCTCTCAAAAAATAATTTTTGAATATTTTGTTATTGGTAATAAAAAAAATTGAAGATTTTTTTTTACAGATTCTGAGAAAAAGTTGGGTTTTTATTTTCTACTCAAAATAAACGAAAAATAAAAATGCATTGTCAAAAGAGTGCAGCTCTTGGGGCAGAATACACTTCGTCCACGATGTCTACTTCATCTTGTTGACCGCGTGATAGGGAGCTCTTCAATATATTCTATATGCATTAGCTTCTTTTTCCCTATATAAAGGAACGACACCTTCTATTTCCACTCCATGAACTTCTCTTTCAACTCCATCATCTTCTCATCTTTCAACTTCTCTTTTCATTTCTCATCTTTTTATTCCATCAGCTTCTCCCCCAAGCTAGTAATGGGCCTGTGGTCTTATTTTTTATCTTCCAATCGAAAAAATGAACAAGAATTTTTTTTTATTCCTCTTTCTTTCTCTCTCTTACTTATTTTTTTTGTTTTGACGTATTTTTATTTTACTTAATCTATTATTATTTCGTACAGAATAAATAGAACGAAGAACTAAAATCAAAAAAGAAAAAGTCAAATAGAAAAAATAAAGAGAAATGACTGCTTAGTTTCAAATTTTAGAAACGTCTGAGGGGTATTATATAGTGAAAAATGTAAAGGAGCGAAAAAAGAGTCTTTATTACAGTGAATTTTTTTTTTTTAGTTATAAAAAAATATGTAAAATAAATTTTATTTTTAATATATATTAGACGGGTCTTTCTTTGCGGTCATTCGTTGATATGGCAACGGATGATCGCACAAAGAGATCCGATTCAATATAAATTAAAGATAAAATTTATTTTACGTATTTTTTATAGCTAAAAAAGCATTAAATTTTTTCATTGCAATAAAGAACTTTTTTTTTCGCTCCTTACGCCTCTTTGCATTTTTCGCCATATAATAACTCTTAGACGTTTCTAAAATCTCAGACTTCAATTGTTCTCTTTGAATGTGAGCAGTTATTTCTCTTCATTTTTTCTGTTTGGCTTTTTATTTTCTTGATTTTATTTCTTCGTTTTATATCTTCTGTACAAAATAATAATAAATTAAATATATAAAAATACGTCAAAATAAAAGAGAAGTGAGAGAGAAAAAGAGAAATAAAATTTTTTTTTTCATTTTTTCGATTGGAAGATCTCACGCCCCGGGCTAGTTCTAAATACGAAAAAACGTGCCAATTTTCTTTGAAAGCCTAGTCTGCGCCACGTACAGATCCGCCACAAATACAGGGTCCACTGTACACACGGACAGAATCTCCCCTATATTTGCACGGCGTCCACAACATACAACATGATCACAACCACCATTCATTCATCACAACAACAACACAACAACTCAAGAGATTCATACAACTAACAGTCCTTAAACCTGTATGAATCTAAGCAAGTCCTTAGGCGAAGGATGATGCAATGCACAAACAACAGACCATTCTAGAAAATTGCTCCTTATCCAGAAGCTTTATTTTGAAATCATAATCTCAAACATTGAAGAATCATTTGAAAGTTGTTCTCTACACGAGAACTCTCTTTTTAAATCACAAAAGCCGAACGATCGGAAATCCATTTTAAAATTGTTTCCCACACGGAAATCTTTATTTGAAAGCGCTACCACGAGGGGTGAAAAACCAAGACATGCGATAAAAGTCACGATGATAGAATAAAAGCACCGTCATCCTCACATGAAAACTACACCAAAAGAATCACAAGATCTAAGCATGCAAGACAATCACATATGAATACTGAATAAATACACAAAACATAAGCATGCTAGATAATATCTCAAGAGGTAACTGAACCACAATCATATCTAACAGATAAGGGTAGGGTGATAACCAAATCTGGGGGAGTAGCCTCACAAGTCGGAACCTCTAGAGCCACTATCTAGGCGTGCCTCGCAGCATCCCGACACTCACCACCCTGCTCTCCTGAAAACAACAACGAGGGCGGGGGGTGAGAACATATAAACATGTCTCCCCTCCCAGTGTGTACCGTAAGCCGACGAAGGCGAGGTGTACACACCGGCACGAGGGTCAACAAAAGATAGATAAGGTATACAATAGCACAAGTAAGTATGAGGCTGACATACAACTGAAATAACTATGCTACTGTAAGCAACTAGTATATGCATCAAGGAGATAACCACAAAGTAAACCCAATCTATAACCGCCGGGACGTATCCCTGGCACTGTCACAACCTGCTCAATCCACAGAACGGCAATGAACCGAGAAGCAACCAATAAACCACAACTAGGATCGCTCGGAACAACAGGCGATCACCACCGACCAACTGGGTCGTCTCAAAAACCATGCAAACCACAACTACTCTACTATCCAAGCACGCATATAAGTAGAGTCAACGGGAGTCAAGTGAACTAATAACTGAAATGCAAGAGAAGGGATAGAAAGGTATCACTGTAGTCTACTGAACCGACTCCGGATCGAAGTACCCACCTGTCGAAAGATCAAATCTAACACCGACGGTTCTCGGGGAACCGCGACAGGATCTACGAAAGACTCACAGGGTCAAGGTCCACCAAGTCGACGCTAAACACAAAGCTCTCACATCCCGAAACCGACGGATCGCCCGGGAAAACCACCGGGACGATCCCGAACCACACTAAGCTCTACAGGGGTACCAAACAGCCAACAAAGTCCCTCGCTGTCCCCGAACACACAAAACTAAGTGACGGGACAGCGAGCACAAACTCGGGGTGCCACGACAACAAACGCACCCGAAAAAGCTTCCCGGGTTCCCGAAAAAAAATACCGAATTGGCACCGGAATCCCACATCACTCATCCGCTGTCCTTGGAACTTCGGGACAGCGATGAGGAATAGCCAACGAGGCTAAACGACGAAGCCAAGTCACTTGCGAAAACAGCGAGTGAGTCGCACGACTAGAAAGACACGTTTCGCCGATTAATTCATCGAAAAACGCGTCGGAAACAACTCCGGATCTTCACGAAAGGCGAAGGGATTGGACAACCAGTCCACAGGGCCCTATGGGTCAAGCCCTTGCTGCCCGCAGCGTCGCAACACTGCCATAAAAGCCAAAATCCACAAACAAGCAACTTATACATACATACAAGCACTAAACAAGGCCGCTAGAGCAAACTGTACGTCCGCACGACCTTCCGCAAGTACCAGCGGATAGGTAACGACGTCACGGAGGTCGTGCTCACAGCCCCACTGTGACAGGACTAGTCACAAGTGCAGTAAACCCATAAAAATAGTGAGCACATGAAATAAGCAAGCATAATTAAGGCCGTTCGAGCGCTCCGTTCGTCCGCACGACCTTCCGCAAGCACCAGCGGATAGGCAACGACGTAACGGAGGCCGTGCTCACAGCCCCACTGCGACAGGAACTGTCGCAGGCTCAAACTAACCATAAAAATAGCAAAACATACAAAAACAAAAGCTCGACAATGCCCGAACAGCGAAACAGCTCAACCAAAATGAAAACGAAGGTGAGCATGATGATCAGCGCATCGCCGCGATCATCGTGCTCACCTTCTCGGACTTCGGGAGGCATCGGGGAGCACAAAAAACCAAAGCTCGGCCAAAAAGGGCAAAAAGGGACCCCGGCCGACATGCATGGCCGGCGGCGGCCAGGGATGGGCGCGGGGGAGGTGAGGAAGAGGGGGCTCACCTCAGATCGCGGCAGGAAGCGGCGGCGGCGGCGCTGGGAGGAAGCCGGCTCTCAGGTTGGCTAGGGCACGGCGGCGCGGCAACGGACGGCGGCGGCGGCGACGCGAGCACCGGCAAGAGGGACCCGCCGGAAGTCGGTTGTCCGGTGACCGCGACAAAAAAAACCCGGCGGCGACGGCGGCGGAGCAAACATGGCCGCAGCTGCCCTAGCTGCCTAAACCGAGCCCTCGGCGGCTCCGGCGGTGCTCCGGCGGCACGGCGACGGCCGGGGAGGAAGGGGGCGGCGCCGGAGATCACGAGGGTGGCGGCGCTCACCCTCCCAAGCGTCGGGAGGCGGCGGCGGCTCGGGCCCACCAGCCTCGGCCCGCAGCTGCACAAGCAGGAGCTGCGGCAGCTCGGCGGCCCACGGCGGCGGCTCCCGGCGACGGGGCTGGTCACCGGCGGTCGTGCCACCTCAGGGGAAGCCCATGCATGGGTTTCCCCTGGGTGCACACCGCAGGGAAGAAGAAGAAGAAGAAGAAGAAGAAGAAGGAGATGAAGAAGAAAAGGGGAGAGAGAGCTTGCCGGGGTTGCTCCGGCCAGGGGATGGCCGGCGGCGGCCGGCCGTGCTCGGGGAGGGAGCAGGGAGGCTGGGGGAGCTGGGGCTCACCTCAGAGGAGGCTGAGGGGGAGAGAGGAAGAGAGGAGAGCTTTCACTCTCACACACACACACAACCCACTTAAACACATGCACAATTACATTTTAGCCCTCCAAACACAGCAAATTACTCCTCAGTCCCTCACAGCAGGCACAAAATGCCCAGACACCCCTCCACAAGCAATCTCACGCGAAACGGTGCGAGAACAGGGTCTAAATCGCGAAACTGCAAAATGTGACATTCGACCTCTCGGCGAAGAAGATGGAAGATCTCTCAAACCGTCCGTCGCATGTCGAAACGGATCGCGCCATCGCGTTCAGCACTGCCGAGACATCGAATCTACCATTTTGGATCGTCAGATTTGGACTCCGGATCGCGCCGTTAAGCCGTTCTCTCTCCGCGACAAAAACTCAACAACAATCAAACACAATAAAAATCACATATACGCATATATATATAAATAAACCCGTATATATATACGTATACAGATCAAAAACACAGTATCAGGGGAGAGGAACACTGAATTTCAAATTTTCAAAAATTCGAATTCTCACAGAAGATGAGAAATAAGACCACAGGCCCATTACTAATTGGGGGAGAAGCTGATGAGTAAAAAGAAGTTATGGAGTGGAAAGAGGGGTTGCGGCCCTTTATATAGGGAAAGAGAAAATAATGCATATAGAATATATTAAATAATAGAGGCGTCCACGGTCCACCGTGGACTCCCTATCACGTGGTCCACGAGGTGAAGTAGATCTCGTGCACCAGGTGTATTCTGTCCTAAGAGCTGCGCTCTTTTGTCGTGGATTTTCGTTTTCCGTTTGTTTTGAGTAGAAAAAAAAACCCAATTTTTTCTCAGAATCTGTAAAAAAAAAAATTCATTTTTTTTTATTACCGATAAAAAAATATTCGAAAATTATTTTTCGATAGATAAAAAAATTCTCGAATCAATTTTTCATCGGAACACAGCCTAAGAAACCCGCACTAACTCTGAAAATCACATTTTAAATTTTTATTTTTATTTTAATTTAAATTCTCATTTTAATTTTATGTTGAAATTTTAAATTTCAATTAAAATATTAACCTAACATTTTAAATTTTATACTTGAATTTTAAAGTTTCGAATATTACTTTTAAATCTCAACTTTTAAAATTGTAAATTAAAAAATTTAATTTACATATTAAATTTGAAAATTTTTAAATATCAAATTTTTATTTTTAAATTTCATGACTCAAATTTTAAATTTTAAAATTCAAAACTTTAGATTATTAATTTAAAAATTCAAAAAAAAAAAATTAAAATTTGAAGCTATAAATTTTAAAATTTAAAATCTAAAATTTAAAAACTTATAATAGTTAATTTTAAAATATAAAATTAATTCATCTTACATTATCACATCACACTCTCGCACATCACATCACACATCTAATCTTATTCAAAGTTTTCAATTTTTACTGTTAAATTTCAACTTTTAAAATTGTAAATTTTAAATTTACATATTAAATATGAAAATTTTAAAATTTTAAATTTTATTTTTAAATTTCAAGACTCAGATTTTAATTTTTAAAATTCAAAATTTTATATTTTTAACTTAAAAATTCAGAACAAAATTTAAAATTTGAAGCTATAAATTTTGAAATTTTTAAAATTTAAAATCTAAAATTTAAAAACATACAATTGTAAATTTTAAAACATAAAATTAATTTATTTTAGCTTGTCACATCACATTGCACCTCACATCATATTTAAAGTTTTTAATTTTTTACTTTTAAATTTCAATTTTTTTTTAAAATTTTAAGATTTTTATTTACTTCTTAAATTGAAAATTTTTGAAATTTCAAGATTTTATTTTAAATTTCAAGGCTCAGATTTTCAATTTTAAAATTTGAAATTTGAAATTTAAAATTTTTTACTTAAAAGTTCAGGAAAAATTTAAAAATTATTGATTTTAAAAATTTAGTATTTTAAAATTTTGAAACCTAAATTTTAAAATATAAATTTTAATTTTAAATTTTAAATTTTAAATTTTAAATATTATATTTTTAAAAATGAAAATTGGAATTTTTAAAATCTGTTCTTAATTTCAAACACATCCCCAAGTCACAAGTAAAACGACATCAAATCACATGGCAATACACAGTTTTCAATGGAACTTGGTTATTTTATTGTTGATGGTGAGAAAAAAGTGGGCCCCACTTGTACTTGTCCAATACACAAAAATTCCCACATCAATCCCAAGATTTTACACTCCACCCGCCCCATCCCATTCTCAACACAATTCTATATTTATTTTACAAAATACTCTCTAAGAATTTAATAATTTTGTTATTTGTGCTTTATAATATATGTTAATATTTTAACTTTTAATTTTTAAATTTTAAACTTTTAGTTTAAAATTGAACGCAAAATTAAAAATTCGAAATCAATTTAAAATTTTAAAATTTCATATTATACGCCTTAATTTTTGAATTATAAATTTTAACTATTTAGGATTCAAAATTTAAATTCTTGAATTTCTATTCTGAAATTTAAATTTAAATTTTAAATTTTAAAGTAAATATTTTTTATTTATATATAATTTTTTGAAAAAATAAAAAATGTGTAGATTTTATTTCCGGGCTTCAAACAGTCGGCAGGATTTGGGGCCACTGGCCCGGTCTGAGATCCAAGACCGGGCAGCGTTGCTGCTTCTACGGCTTTGGGACAAGATTCCCGCTAAAGTTTTTTGTTACAGTCTTTTGGTTGAAAGGAAAAAAAAAGTTGTGATAATATATATTTTATACTATTTCACATATTATATATTATTGATATATAATAATTATAATACTATAAATATTATTAATATAATTAATATTTATCAATAAAATATATTTAACATATATTATAAAATAAGAATAAATATAATGTATAATAGTATATATATTTAATTTAATACTATAAATAAATTTCAATATATTTATATAAATAATATTTCTAAATAAAAAATAATATATAATGAATATTTATAACTAAAAAATAAAAAAATATATATATATATATATATATATATATATATATATATATATATATATATATATATATTATAATACATATAGGATAGATAGAAGAGGAAGAGGTGTCCACGGTCCACCGTCCTCTCACGCGGTCCACGAGGTGAAGTAGACATCGTCGACCCGGTGTATTCTGCCCCCAAGAGCTGCGCTCTTTTGGCCATAAATTTTTGTTTTTAGTTTATTTTGAGTAGAAAATGAAAACCCAATTTTTTCTTAGGATCTGTAAAAAATTTTTCATTACCGATAACAAAATATTAAAAAAATTATTTTTCGAGCGAAAAAAGATCAATTTTTTACCAATCGAAACACACCATAAGAAACCCACACTGTCGCTGAAAATTACATTTTAAAATTTTATTTTAAACTTTAAATCCTTATTTTAATTTTATGTTGAAATTTTAAATTTTATACTCTGAATTTTAAAGTTTCGAACTTTACTTTTAATTTTTAAATTTACATAGTAAATTTGAAAATGTTCAAATATCAAGTTTTTATTTTTAAATTTCAAGACTCAAATTTTAAATTTTAAAATTCAAAATTTTATATTTTTAACTTAGTTTATACTAATTTAAGAAGTAATTTTAGAAATTTTAAATTTTTTTATAATTTAGCCATTAATTAGTAATATTTCTAGATATGTTGAATTTAAATATTTAATATTTAAATTTTAAAATTAAATACAAAAAAATTTATTATTATTTTAACAAATTCAATATTGACAAATATTTAAATTCAATATATTTAATTTATTTAAGAAAATTTTAAATTTTTTTAGTTCAGATATTAATTTTACATCACAAACTTAAAAAAAACGTGAATGTAGGTAAAAAACAAAAACAAAAAAAAAAACAAATCGTGTAGCAAGGACCTCGCCATAGACCCCTACTGGGAAAACTGTACCCCTCATCGGGATAGGTTGATGTAAATATGTTGGAAAAATTTTAGAACTTTTCTACTTTAAACATTAATTTTGTATCCACATATAAAAAAACTTGTAATATTATTAAATGTTTAAATTCAAACTAGTTTGGACATTAATTCTATATCACTAATTAAACATATTTGAATTTCGGCAAATATTTAAATTCAACATGTTTACTTTGTTTATAAAGTTTTTAATTTTTTTTCAATTTAGATATCAATTTTATATTACTACTTAAAAAGATTTGAATGTGATAATTGACTACAAATATTGGGTATAATTGAAATTTATTCTTAAAAATGAAATTATGCCGGTTAAAAATTTAAATTCAACGTATTTAATATGTTAAAAGAATTTTAGAATTTTAGAATTTTTATACTTTAGAATTTAATTTTGCATTACTATTTAGAAAAATATATAATATTAGTAAATATTTAAATTCAACATATTTAATATGTTTAAAAATTTCTTTAAATTTTTTTGGTTTAGGCATTAATTTTGCATCAATCTATGGGTATGAATGTTCATAATTTTATCCGAACCCGAATTCGAAACCAAACATAATGGATTTACCCTTTAATAAATGAATATAGTTTTAAATATGAATATAAAAAAAAACCAGACAGATTTAAATTTGGTTATTGATGTTGATTGTATTTGACCCGAACCTAAAACCGACCGTGACCAGAATTTATTTTACATTATATATAATATATATAAGTTTTTTGGTGTTATATTTGAATATATATTTTAAAATTTTAAATTTAATGTACTGTAGCGTAAATATTACAAAAAAAAATAATGTTTCGGGTTTGAATTTTTGGGTTCGAATAACAATTTGGTTTCAGATCTTTGGTTCGGTACAGGTGTGGATATGGTGTTTTAAAGTTCGTCGAATTTGGATTTGAATTCGGATTTCAGGTTTAGTAGCTGAATTCAGGTTCAGATTTTTGAAAATTTACAACGGATGCGGGCCTTTTACATCTCTATTATGAATGGAGAAAAAAGATGGAGAGAGAAAAAGAAAATAAAGAAACAAGAGAGATTTGATAATATAGTGGAAGCAAAATTACTAAATCATCCACGTTTTAAAAGATCAAAAGATCGATATCCGGTACTTCTCTCAAAATAATCTCCTACTAGTGAAGTGACCCGCGCGATGCAGCGGGTAGATACTGTTGAAGCAAGAATTCTACATAATATCCTACAATACTATAAAACAAAAGGAAGGGATTAGAGCCATATCATTTTCACGTTTATTTAATTGATTCAGTACAGCGATATGCACTTCGCAGTGAGTAGATGTTATTGTAAAACTAAAGATAAATAATTTACTAAACAAACAGGAAACGAAATGTAAGAAAAAAAAATTACAAAAGCAATATTCTCACTTAAACCATAAATTAAACTAATATTATAAAATACTTAGTAAGAAACTAAGAATTCGAAGTTATTTCATCCATGAATGGAAGAAAGTAAAAATTTGGATTCTTTTTTTTCTACAGCAAGTGCCAAATTCATTTACTATCAAACTCACCAACTTGACGCTTTTCATATCTAAGTAAGCAAACCATTCATTTATTTTACCCCCAAAAAAAATTATAAACTATAGAGAAGCAAAATGGCATCATCATCATTACCTATTAATAAATAGAAGGGGAAGAAGTAAGATGGAAAATCTTCTGCCATATTAATTGATTTTTTAGGATTAGTAGTAGGAAGCATTGGGATAAATTGGTTAGCTGATCTACTGTATCAGTAGTAGGTGCAGTTTATTATCACTTTCCAATTGAATATATAAAACCCTTTCATAATAATAAATTAATTAAAAATAATGCATTCCTACAAATGAAATAATGACATGTAACAATTATCATTTTCTGTGGTGATAATAACAGACAGACAAAAAAACTATATCAATATTATTTCATCAAGGTTCACTTGAGCTTTAAGAATGGCCTACACTCTTGACATTAAATAATTTATAAAGAATGAATAGACTGCGCACATAAATGTTTAAGAATGGCCTACACTCTTGACATTAAATAGTTTATAAAGAATGAATAGACTGTGCACATAAATATGAGTAGACTTAACAATTTAGCCCATCATTACCTTCTCTGATGATAGAAGAAAAGATATTCTAAAACATCTTCTGAGGGGACAATAATGATTAAATTTATCTCAACAATCTGAATACAAATCAAAGTAAAGTAATAATACAAAATAGCATATAAGCGCCACTTATTTATATGTTAAAATAAGCAAAAAGTGAACGGAGAATTAGCTGTAACAGCTTTTGCGTTTTTACCCCCTAATCAATAGAAATAGGAAAAAAGTTTTCTTGGCCATACTGGAGAATAATTTTGTCAACTTCGATTTTTCTTTATGTAAAGTCTCTACTCGGACGGGTTCTTCTGAACATCCAGAGACAACGGATGCACTGATAAACTACATATATAGAGACTTCACATCATCTAGTAATAACAAAATAGAATTATATAGTTCATAATGCTGTATATCAATTTTCTGGAATGTGATCTATAAGTCTATCAATTTATTAGAATCACTTCACATAATTGAAAGAATTCTTCAGAGAGTTTAGAATTATATTTTATTGTATGTTCTTAAATAGCAAAAAAGGAAATGAACTAATAGGACCCACACACACACACAAAAATCATTTGAATTATAGCTTTTTAATGCTAGTGCATCAGAAAAAAGGACAAAAAACCCCCTACCTTAGAACAGCATTTCATCCGTGGCCCCCATCAAATAAGCTAGATATTTAACATACTACGATACACCAAATCAGATTACCCCACCCCCCATATAATACCCCCCCAACTGGAAGCAATTTGATTGAAAAAAAACCCCCCCCCCCAACCAATCATTCTAGCCAAAAAATTTTTTGAAGAACTAACCTACGAACTTTTCGAGTAACTAACCAACCACCCACACCCATGTAACCAACCCCACATATTTCAACAAAACAACCCCCACAATTAGACCCCCCCCAAAAATTCAAAAAAAAAAGAATTACCCCCTACCCCAACCAGCTAGAACTTACAGCAGAGCAGAATCACAGGTTAGTCCTCCAAATGAATGATAACCACAAAGGAGTTGTATCATCTTTAGAAAAATTATTCAAAAATCATCTGAAGCAGTATCACCAACCCATGAAACAACTTAAAAAAAAACTATGGCAATGAATAAGTACTCCAAATATTTAATCATCGAAGAAAAAAAATTTCTTTAAAAAATATCTTATTTATTTAATTTTTCTAATTCTTATTATTTCAAATTCTACAAATCCCCAACCAAAACTCATTTTTTATTTCTTACTGGTTAAGTTTTAACCCATCAAAAAAAAAAAAGGTTTGACAGGTCACAAGCAAAAAATTAAAAAAATTTAAAAACCCCTAAAAAAAACACCATCAAACCACTTTTTCAAAATATTTCAAAAAAGGAGAAAAGGTAAACAAACTCCAAATCAAAAATTAAAAACACTTTAGAAATAAATAAAATATAAAACAATTTTTTTATCAACCAAAAACCCCACATTTTTACAAAATCTTCTTTTGTGAATATATTAAAAAACCCTTTAAAAGATGCTTCATGAAAACACCCCCAACAACTTCCCACACATCAAAAGAAAAAAAAACCCAAAAGCAACAACCACTAAAATACAATCTGAAAGCTTCCAGTAGTACAAAAATAAATCAAAACAAATAAAAAAATTTCTAGCCCCTTTTCCCAACCCAACACAAAATCCCACCCTAAAAAAAAAATCAAAAAAAAAATCACCCAAAAAAAAATAAACCAAAACCAAATCTAAAAACTTACCAAAAAAACCCCACCCCCCCCACCCAAACCCCCAAAAAAAACCCCCAAACCCCACATAACCCCAACACACCTACCCAACCAAAAAAACAACACCCCAACAAAAAACCCCAAAAAAAAAACTTCCAAACCCCCCACCATACTTAAAAAATCAAAAAAAACCCCCCCACCTAACCAAAAATTCACAAAACCCTTTTCCCCCCATAAACCCAACCCCCAACAACCCAACCAAAAAAAAACCCCCCCACCCTTAACACACGTACCACCAACAAAAAAAAACCCACCCCAACCCCCACCCCACAACAACACAAAACTTCACCCCACAACCCATCATTCCAATTTCCAAAAAACACCCCCAAACAAAAACACCCCCCACAACCCAACCAAACCCAAACCCCCCCCCCCCAAAAAAAACAATAAAAAAAAAAAACACCCCAACAACACCCCCCCCACAAACAAAAATCCAAAAAACCACAACAACAAAAAAAAAACAACACAACCCCCATCACCCAAAAACCCCCCACAAACCCACAACCCCAAAAAAACCCGTCCATCTCAAAAAAAAAACCAAAACACAAAACCAACTTAAATCCCCACCACACACAAAACAACCCACCCCAAAACATCCAAAATTTTAAACATACCCAACCCCAAAAACAACAAAAAACACCAACCCAAACAAAAATCAAATTT